>QVIE01000006.1:0-21394 GCA_013387415.1 Panellus pusillus
CCGCGGGATGAGTGAGTGCAGAGCGACAGTGGAAATGTTTATATTACTTACAGGCGTCGTAGATTGCCCGTGGAGAGACCGATAGGAAGAGCGCACGAAGTAGACGAGCGCGATGAAGCTGGATGCGAGTGAGTCAGTGGAGCGCCGAGAGGGACAATGGTGTACGGACCGTCACCAGAGAAGGATACAAGCGGCAGTAGGATGAGGCCGAACCATCTGTTGTTTGCGAAGAGGTGAGGCTTAGATAAAACTTGACGCAAAGCTCTGAATTATGTACTCCTCTGTGAAAAGATCCCTGACGAATTCTACACTGTCGACCAGCTGAACGGTGGGTTAGAACAGCCGCAAGGACCCTGCTGCCTACATTACATACCCATTCCGCCGTAACCTCCATAACACGATCGTGGCTACCAGCATCCCAATACAAACCCACTGATTGAGGTGCGGTTCCTCGGTCTCGAGTTCGTGCTCCCGCTCATTCAGCACCTCGGGGACCGGACTGTGCTCCGCCCAGTTGGGGCTGTTGCCCCGGTGGCTTCTGCAAGAATACCCTGGAGCAGATATATCTGATCACGGTGCGTGAATGAATGCAGTCCAGTGGAAGGGGTTCAACTTGCGAACGAACACGGAAAGGAGGATGACGGCTAGGCCGCGGCTCATGGCGAGGATATTTGCACGATTAGCCGGCGTTGTGAATGAAGCAGAGTCCGTGGCGGTGTCTGCCACTCCACTACTCGATGCTGAAACGAAGGCGGCAGGAAGCAAAAGACACATGACGCTGTACACTGAAATCAACTTCAAACAGTGGAGGCAAAGCCGTAGGACGTACCCGACGGTGAGCAGCGTGTGGTTAAGTTCCGTCAGATGCGGATGTAGGTCTGCTCCAAGCGGCGTGATCCACCTGCGTGTGGTTGAATGGGTGCAATCGGGGGGGAAAGATGCTATAAATTCAATACCGTTGACAAATGCGACACCGGGAATGAGCAAAAGACGGAGCAAGACAACGCCGATGATACTCGACTGCAGCAGTCTGAGTCTGTACAGTACAATGCAATTAAAAACCCAGTCCGATCGATCAACTGTGAAGCACACGCACTGGCATTTTGTCAATAAAATGACGGCCAGCGAAGCCTCGACGGAACTAGGACCATTCGTTCGAATCGGCAGACAGAAACGTATGAATCAACGTACTTGTTCAGCGTGACCACAAGGAACTCGCCCCATTCAGGCCCGAGGTAGAACTTCATCTGCTCTCCGCCTAGTAACAGCTGCCTTTTTAGTGCCACGCTAAACATGGAAGACTCGGAAGAAGCGCACCGTAGTCTAACAGCTTGGCCAGAGGTATCATGGCTATAAACGAGAGGAAAAACGGGGCGGTGGCCCACGCGGTTCCGTCTTTGCCTTTGGACACGAAATGGAAGACCCAAGAGATAGGGACGAATATAAGAAGGATATTCAGCCCTGCAGCGCATCAGACTCCGGGAAATGGTGCATAGTAGAAGCTCAAGGAAATAACGCACAAGAGGAAAACGCAACGGCCTTGAGACTGTCCCGCGTGCGGATTCTACGCTTGCCCCGCCGCAGAAATCTATCTTTCAGCTTGGGCCGACTGGCGAGCGAGTGCGTTTCTGTCGAGGAATCTGGCTCGGCGGCCGCGTCTGATGCGTCGATCTTGGGTTCTGGCACTCCGGATGCTCCCCTCTCCAGCGCGCCCACCTCCGTATCCGTCAAGCGCTGCACTGTGGGCGGGTCTTTCGGTTCGGACATGAGTGAGTGAGTGAGTGGCTGCAAGTCAAGAGCGAATGGTAGCTATCAGTGTATGCCACTGTACACATAATGCTGTATCTGAGGCAGCCGTGCTGTCGTTACGAATGTCTCCGTGGAGTTCGATAATAATACTTACCCGGCGTAGCACTAGCGTGGCGCCAAGGTGAACGTAAGTGGGAACGGCGATCAAGTTGAGGTCGGCACTTGGTGACTTGGGGAGCGTTTGGAGCGTTGGTGTTTACTGCGGTCATGACCGTCCGGCGTCAAACAAATCCATCTTCCAGGACCGGCGTGGGGACGTTGTGGCAAAAGCTAATATTGTAGTCATCTCATGGCTTTGCGCGTTCCAGCTGCATGCGAAAAAACTAGGTCGCGCGCCCGGCGCCGTCGCGGTTCCCGTTTGCTGTCACGGTGGAGTTGAGATGATCCGCATGCACGTGCAGCTTTCAGCAAACGTTCCCACGACACCCACCCCCCAGAAAAGGAAAGGATTTGGTTGAGGCAAACACCGGCCATCAGTCGCATCTCGCTTCTCACTCCCCCCACCGCCCAACGCGCTCCAGACGCGTTATAACACCGTTGCTCGTGTAGCTTTCTCGATGCGCCAAATCCGCAGTCATTAAGTATGGAAAATTGATACCAATCCTCTTCCGCCGCCCACATCTCGCAGCACTATAGAACATGATGTATTCACAACACAGATCTAGAACAATTTGGAGTAGCCAGATCTATCTGATATGCACCAATCAAGGATGTATAACAGGATCTGCGCGCCTTCAAAATGAATCGAATCATCGAGGTGCAAGCTGCCGTCGAAATGCCGAGGATGCGCCACCGACTCGCATCTGACAGCTTGCGTGGCTTTGATGGCTGCGAAGGTCCTGCGCACCTCCTGGCGCGGTGGCGGCTTAGTGGCTCGGTCTATCAACCAAGGAAGAATCAAGGCGCATTTCGAAACTTTGAGCCATTGGAACCTGGCCTGAGGGAACTCCACTTGTATTCTGTCGTTCAAGCCTGATCCGATTCTGACTGATGGAAGAAAAATTCTAACAGTCCGGCTCACTCTCGAGAGTCGATCCTGTCTTGGCCAACCGAATCATAAGTTGTATCGGTGTTTTCCCCGGGTACTATACCACAGCCATTCCGAACCTCTTTGAACCAACTCTCCCGAACTCCTCCTTACTTCTTGCTCTAGCCCCAGCGGACATTGGAAAGATCATACGAATCTTTCACGGTCACACATGTTTTTTTCATTGATAAATGGAAGATCCGAAGAAGCGGGAACAGCAATACGAAACTGTTTGTAGATGATCAACAGCTGCCACTGACTCAAGGCTCCCGCTAGCAACCCAGTTCTGATTGTGTATATTCTAGTATAAAACAGCTTGCAGCATTCTCGACGCTCGTGGAAGATTATCTGCCCACTTGATTTATCGGTTGCTCTCTCGTTGCGGTCAGTTTGTCAATGCGGAGAAAATCAATCTAATAAGATTAATCTAGCTGAGCGCCGCGATGCTTCCAATTTCAAGAAAGGGATCTTTCGCTGTGGTGGCCACGCTTGTTTTAGCTGGTCAGTACTCGCTCTCATTTCCCTGCTGAAATTCGACCAATTGATGACTCAATTTGACTTCCATAGGCTTTGGCTCTGCCCAGGATGTTGCGAGCCAAATCACCCTGTGGCAGTTTGGACAGTCTCGTTTATTGGGGGGTCTACAACAATGCCTTTAGTACCGCTCGGGACTGCCAGTGATGGTTCTGCAACAACATTCCTCTATCAAGCTCTCAATCCTGATTTGATCACCACAAACAATGTTGCTGGTGTCCCGACTACGCAAGCTGTCCCTTTCCCAAGTAAGCTGTGCCGACTTCTCAGCTACAACTTCTCTAATAATATACGACTTGACACAGCTCCGCGAACCATCATTGCCTCCGCATCTGGGTGGTATGAACCTTTTATCAAAAGCTCAGGCATAGGTTTGATTTCCTGCACTTTCTCAAATGCAACATTCGGGGCATGCATTGACACTCAAAATGGTACAATTCATATCAGCGCCAACAGTGGTGCACCGACACCTGTGGTGCTTCCCATCGCAATGTCCGCGATCCCACCGCCGCCCCGCTTACTTCTTCCTCTGATGGACTTGCACCAAGCTCCTTAGGTGGATTGAAAAATTGGAGGATAGTTCCACATCTGACTTTTCTCTCTTCCAGCTTCACAATCTTTCCAGTTGTCAATCCCAACAATGAACTCGAGTGCCAGTGATAGCAGACCTTCCGCTACGAAAACCTTACCAGTCGGAGCAATAGCAGGCTGTGTAGTCGGAGGATGTGCTCTTGGATTGGGATACTACTGCTCGTCATCTGGCGATGGAAGAAACTTCGAAACAAATTACCACCACCACCCATCAGTGCATTCTATGCAGCACCTCAATTAGAGGCTGCCCCCGCCACCTTGTCTTCTGAAAAACGTCGTGGAATGCAATCTCTTGGGGAACCACCGGCATATACTTCATCAAGCCGTACCAAGTAAATAATTATATTTGATGAACGGACATAGTAATACTTCAGACATTTCTTGTTGCCGAAACACGCATGTGCGCATACTGTACTTAGTATTTCAATCAATTCAAATGGCTCTTTTCAGCGAAGCCTTAACATCAAGAAGGTAGGATTACACAGTACGGTCACCCCGCCGAGGAACGCCGGGTTGGGGACTTCAAGTCCCCACTCAGAGTACAGGCACAAAAAAAAGCATGTACTCAACATGTACTCCCTTGGCCCCCGCCGCAAAATCTTCCCTGTGCCGAGCTCACGCGTACGGTGTCCCGCCCATAATCATTCCACAGTTGAAGCAAGAAACACTGCCGAGATGTTTATTTTCGGCTTCAGAATTCGGATCACGATTTCAATATCCGATCTCCTCGTTGAGCGCTACTACGCCGCGAGTAGTATCAGTATCAATCCAGGTAGCCTCACAGCCCGCAACTCACTGGCAGATTCCAGATGCTCTTCTCTGTGTTGCGGCTCTTTTCCCAAGAGCTGCAGCAGTGTGCAACAACCACAGGCCGCTGTTGCCTGCTGGGGTCTGGGCCCCCGGTCGCATCTTATGTCCTTCCTGTCCTACACGTTTGTGACCCGGAGCCGAGAGAGCAAAATTCAGGATCGGTTTCCTGGCGTAACTGGTACCGCGAAGAAGGCAGCTCCTCCCGAGCCTTTGCAAAGGTATGGGAACAGTGCCTGGCAGTCACACCGCATCTGACTTTGGGTGCTCGTTGCGAATTCTATTCTTTGTCGATCTTCGATGATAGATGCTTCTTTGTCAGTAAAACACGGCAGCGGGACATATGCGGACTCGCCTTCGCTCGATATAATACCTGCGATGACACTTGTCAGCTGAGGAGACTTCTTCCTCTTCGATTTTGGCCCCGCTTTCTGCCGCTTCTCTGCTTTGCATGGTAAGTACACATTTGTTTGCGGAAGAACCACAGAAATGCGACAGCATAAAATTCAGCTAGTCATGTCATTGCACAAGAGATCCATGTTCTTGGTCTCGTTTTTGGGGTTAAATGGCCAGTTCTTCGTCTTTGCTCACACTACAAAATAAACAACTATTTTATAGTCCTTCGCACGGCGCAAGGCGTTGCAACAGATGTTACATTGTCGCAGTCCGATTTCGGTCAAGGTCGCTCAATGAGCGCGTCACGGTCGTCCACCCTGCCGTTGAAACCTCTCGTGCCAACCACCAGTGACGATTCTTTCACAACATTGGTTCACCGGCCCCTCAGCTCCAACGCAATTCATCCCATCAACGCTGGGGTCGCAACAACGCAGGCCGTTTCTTCGTCAAGTGAGCATTTAAACGAGTTCAATGATTTTAACACCCAAAAAGTTCCACGGACTACTGTCGCCTCTGCATCCGGGTGGAACGAAGCAGGAGAAGGGGTCGCCTGCAGTCTGATCAGTCCAGAGGGCTGCGGCCATGATGTCGTTTCCAGCACTATCGTGTTCGTGGTGTTAACGCCGATTCACACTCCATCGCCGACATCAATCGCAAACCTGCCGCCATCAAGCGCCAGCGTGCTGGCTTCTGATGTCACTCCGTCGGTGTCAACGCCGATTCAAACTCTGTCGCCGACACCAGTCGCAAACCGGCCGCCGACGAGCGCCAGTGGGCTAGCTTCTGATGTAACTTCTTCCCCTTCCCCATCCGCGACGGCGACCAGCTCACGTATGTCGCGGTACTCGAACAGCGCTTCCCCACCTAACTGACGTTTGATCCTTCATGTATGTAGCTAAATCTACATCATTAGTAGGTGCGATTGCTGGCGGCGTTGCCGGAGGACTGGCGCTTGGAATTGGGTTCTGCGTATTCTGGTTCGTCATCCTTTTGCGAAGGTCACCACGCCGAAGGCAACAGCCGAGCGCACCTCCACCTCCACCGCCGGAAAGGGAGGCATTTGACACAGCACCCGCGCTAGAAGCGGGGCTCGTCCGCGCGACGGAGAGAGCGAGGTTCAGCATCTGGCCTCCGCGCAAGAGCCGTGTTGGGAGAGTGCAGCCATTGCCTGCCTCTGGAGTCATGGAATCCCCGGTGACGTTCCAGTCCCCGTCGACAGTGCATTATGCGCAACCCCCACCGTATCGGTCCGACACGGTACCTCCAGTCCCATCCAGCAACCTGGAAGGGCAGATGACTGAGATGTCACAGCCTCTGAAGCAATTGGAGGCCTGGGGGACTGTATACGATGAGCCGTTACCGAGATATGATGATTCTTGATTTATATATACAGGGCGGATTGAATCGAACTGGGTCGGGTCGACGATTTGGTGGCCTCAAGCTGTTCGCGTTCATGTCAAGTGTGTTTTTTTTTTTCATTACGTTCGTGGCTTTGCAGAAAGAGATTTCACGCCGCCGATGTTACTACGAACTTGAAGCAAAGCTCCGAAGATGGGAAGATCATCTTGGAGACTGTCCGTCGATGCGATGTCCCCTTTGCCACGCAGGAGTAGATAGTGGGTTGCTTGAAATCCAACCCAGAACTACGGGTGTCAGTATGAGGAGTATTTCGGACGTTGAGACCCCGAGCCCGGCTCCGCCTGCACTTCAGCACTTGCCGCTCGGATCGCAGCATATATTCAAATCCCAAAAATATTGCGGGAAATTAAATAAAACGGACGAGAAGACATACTCGCTATGTTGAGTTGGAGTAGACGAGTTGCAATCTTTGCAGCAGAGTCATGAGACAGGTCAGGACCTCGCGTCGAGAATAGTCTCTCGTAGACAGACGCTACAAACACATGTCACTCGTACCTCGCTGTGTTTGTACGTCGAGAAAGCAGTACTGAGTATGGTTGAACGTTCGAGATGTTGCCACATCACAAATTATCTATACAACCCCCGGAGATCTTCGTCGCGCATACACATCTATTTATTGCCCTCACGGCACCGCGTCTTAGTAGATAGTTTACTTGTTGCGGTATACAAATGCAGATTCAAAAAAAAAAAAAAAAAAAAGATGTTGCCACATGATCTACGCCGGAACCGAACATTTCCTTGATGAACCACGATGCCAAAAAACGCGCCACCAACGCAAAGAACCAGTTTGCTCATGACACCGACCAGTCTCACCACAGATCTGACATCTACCAGCGAGGAAACGAAAAGGCGCAGATGACTCCTCGCCCCGTGCCGGCAAACGCACACGTCTACCACCTTCACCGCCACTCAATTCAATACCTCAGCCCTCCCAGTCAAGCGAGAAGAGGCTACTCCTCGTTCATGGTGCTTTCGATGCCGGACAGCTTGGTCTTGGTGACGATCAAGAGAAGGAAGTGATGCGCCCGCGCGTGCATCCATTGGTCTTGGAGCTCGTCACATCGGGCGCTATGGGTCCCAGTGGGATAGAGCAGGTCGCAGCCGGTGGCATGCACTCTCTTATTTTGGATTCGCACGGCAAAGTAATCGTTGAGCTACCTACGTGGAAGTTTCTGACCGCACACTACCTAGGTATGGTCTTTTGGCTCCAATGATTCGTTTGCATTGGGCCGAGTCACGGAGCCTCCGGCGGGCAAGCCCGAGAATCTACCTGAGCTGGTTGCAGGTCTCGGGGACTTTCGTTCCACATACATTGCCGCCTCAGATAATCTGAGCATCGCCATCAGCAACGAGGGGGAACTTCGCGCATGGGGGACGTTCAATGCTGGTATCCTCCGTATCTGACCCATCTGTCTGGCTCACCGATTATTTCTCAGTCTGACGGCCTGCTCGGATTCATGGGCCGCAAGGATAAAGTGATGACACCGACACCCCTCCCCGCATTCAATAAGCAGTCAATCTGCGCCGCTGCCTGCGGTGAAAACCACGCGCTCGCCCTCACCTGTCAAGGAATTGTCTATTCGTGGGGCGACGGCACTCATTACCAGCTGGGTCGCCGCATCCTCGCGCGCCGGAAGGAAAACGGCCTCACACCAGAGGCGCTTCCCTTGCGCTCCATCGTCGCCGTCTTCGCCGGGACGCACACCTCCTTCGCAGTCGATCGCACCGGCACCGTGTTTGCGTGGGGTCTTAATCAGATGCGCCAGACGGGCGTTGATGACGATGCCCCGCACATCACAGTGCCCACCGAGATTTCCGCACTGCACCCGGACGCGCACAGTGGCGCGCGCGTCGTTGAGATCGCAGGCGGCGAACACCACACCCACTTCCTCTTCGGCAACGGCGAGGTATGGGCGTGCGGGCGCGCCGGCGCAGACCGCCTCGGGCTCGCGGCGGACCATCCGCTTGTTCTCGAGCACAACGCGCTGGTGGATGCCACGGAGAAGCGTCTGGCGGCATACGTCGCGGAGCACGGCGCGGAAGCAAACCTCCCGGCGGAGCTGCTGCCGGAAAACCGGCCGAAGCGTGGTGACTTTCTCGTCTCCAAGCCCGTACGCATCGCCTTTCCGCCGCCCCCACGCCTGCCGACCCAGCGCCCGCGTTACCGCCATACCCAGCTTTCTCCAGCACGCGCATTGCGCACATCAGTGCGAGCGAGCGTCACTCGCTCGCTGTGGACGGCGCGGGGCTGCTTTACGCGTGGGGCGAAGGCAACGCGAACCAGCTCGGGCTCGGCAAGGTTTCGAATGCGCCGACGCCGACGCTTGTTGCGAACACAGCGCTCAAGGCGCACCGGGTGGTCGCAGCCAGCGCCGGTGGGCAGCACGTGCTTCTCTTGTGAGTGCTCTCACTCTTTTCACCTTATCATCGCCAATCGTTGAACGGTATGTATACAGAGGCGTAAAACGCGCATGATGATTATATTCCTACACTGCAGTGCCCACGACAAAACATGTACATTACTTGGTCGTTTCTAGTTCGGCCCAATAAATTGGTACAAAATCTTGCGAACCAGCCCGGACAGGTGCTGTGGATCGTTCTGGTATATGCTCTGCACCGCCTGATCAGCAGCCGTTCCCATCAGAAAGAGTGACGCACCATAACCATGCCCATGGCCACCCCAGTAAGGACGCTCTCGCCCCAATTGCCCGTGCGGAAGACGAGCCCCTGCCCGCGCGCGGCGACCCACATGCTCTCAAGGCCCTTGGGTAGGACGTACATCGTGAGCTCAGCGCGCCGCCGCGGCTCCTCGATCAGCAGCGACAGGCCAGCGAGGAAGCCCTCCACCCAGAAGGAGAGCTTCGAAATGAGGACGTTCGACAGGGCTCGCGGGATGAGCTTGCGCAGTAGAGGCGAGGCCATGATCTGCTCGTAGAGCTGCGTCTTGACGCAATTTGCCGCTGCGGAGGTGGGGTGTCAATCAGCTTTTGTCAAAGATTGTTTTTGTGGATATGCGTACGTACACTGGTATATGACGACGAACATGGCGAGGAAAGTGGAGCTGCGGACGCTGTTCATCGACGCGCGAAGGAGGACGCGCATGGGGTCCGCGCGGAAGACAGGCCAGCGGAGGAGAATGCTCGGGAGGAAGTGCAGCGCGGAGTAGATCGGGATCATCCACTTGAAGACTTCCGCGAAGCGGTCAAGGGGAACGCTCCAGCAGCTCGTCAGCCACGGGTGGATGGCCTCGCATTTTGCATAATGGGGGAACTCTCCACCGCGAAGGCCGGTTTCGCGGAGCGCAGACAGCCCGGCGGCGTTAGTGGGGGTAATATCTGGTCGCCCGAGGAGCGTGTCGAGGGAGGACATGTCGAGGGTCTGCTCGCGCACAGCATGGCGGTTGAGCTTCACGGCCTCGGCGGGCAATCGGCCTGCACCCTGGATCCTGTGGCGGCTGTCAGCAGGAGACAAGATAAGCGAAAATGCATACCAGTTGATGTAGGACCGCGGCAATGTATCGGGACGCATCGTATACGCATACATAATCTGTCCACACGCAATGGAAAAGACGACGACCGCCCCATAAGGGACGGTGAATCCGTACTTCTCCGAGTAGAAATTATACGAGCCTTGCAATCCACTACCATGCAGTGAGTTTTTAGTCTCCAAGATTGAATATCATCAAGGCGTACCGGACAAACATCTGCTGTGCGATGACACCGCGTCGATTGCGCTTCTCCCAGAGAATGGCGAGACTGCCGGAGATGGCGCCAGCAAGCGCCGCGTGCCATCTTCGGGTGCGTTTGCGAACGAGCATCATATGTGCATGAGCACTTAAAGAGAGCCGCGCAGATCGTCGTCGAAGGAGTACGGGCGACGTGGTACCCGAGTTGGGGTAAGAAACGGTCCGGGGCAGGTCCAACTCTTCGTCGTCGTCATCAAAAGGAGAAGACAGGAATCGCGGGCGCGGCTTGATGGCAGGGAAGAGGATGGGCAACGCGTTGATCAGAAACTTGTACACGGAGGCGAACGTTCCTGAACGATGTTAGGCCAACAAAAAACAGAACAAAAAGGGTATGCACCCAGCATGGCCGCAAACCTAAAAGATTCCGCCCCAAAGATAGCATTGCGAATGAGAAGTAAACGCTTGTCTCTTGCAACTGTCCGTCAGCTCGGGGAAACAAACGACATCGCAGACCTACTTAGGGACCTTGCGTATTCGAAGGAATGCCAGCACCAAGTTCAAGGATGCGCGAACATTGAACGCGAGCGTCGCAGATCCTGTGTTGCATCATTAGGAAACCGTCGATTGGAACTAGGGACGACGGCGCACTGAAGCCCCCGGTCGCGGCGTGCTCCATACAATCCCATAGCGTCGGAAGCTCGGCCACAGGCTCGCCGCGATCTCGCCAGACTATCTTGCGGGCTTCCTTGAGCCGTTCCTGGTAGTTGGCAAGTGCCACCAGATTCTCGAAAGACGCCATATGCCGACGCGGGGCAGTATTCGGGTCCTCGGGAGCCATTCGTGCGAGGGATGAGGGCTCCGAAAAGGCCTTTTCCGGCCGAATCATAGTGCCAAGGACCTTATAGTGTGGTCTCGAAAGTTTTGGGGTTGAGAAACTCTAAAGGACTGTGGGGACAATTGCAATCACATGCGGCGGCCGTCGTCCCCCGCCGGCTACTTCAAGTTCCACAGAATTTCACTACTTGACCGGTACTACAGAAATCCAGCGACCGGAAAGCATGCAAGCATCCAACGATAATCATATGAAGATCTTGAAGGTCCACAGTTTTTTTTTCCCTGAACCATGGAGAGCTCCATTGCAACATGAAACGGGCCCCGCTATGTTCCTTAATGGGACCGCTGCGGTTAAAATCACTTTCCTTCCTTCCTTCCTTCCTGGCAGACGATTCTGACAGTACCGACGTTGCGCATGGGATGCCACGCTGTCCAGGTCACCACGGTCTAGGCGGATGCAGCGCTGGTCAAGAACCGAAGTACTTAATATCGAAATTTCGACTCTTGAGGTCAGGCAAATGCGATCAGGGCGTTTTGCTGCCCGAATCTGCGTCCTGTTCTGTCCTCGCCAAACTTCACTCAGGGCAACTCTCTATTAATCCTCTTCCTACGTTCAGGTTCGGTATTTCTTGTATTCTGCGTGCGGTGCAGAACGTGGATTGGAATATTTCTGTTCATTTGGTTCTTACTACCACCGTTGTCTCAAACCTCCATTGTCTCACTTCTATCTGCTCTTTTCGTCTCTGGTGCACCTTGAAGTTTTGGGACGCCACCCTTGACATGTGGCGGCATTGCGCGATTTCAACTCTATGGTATCAGAACCAGCTCATATGCGCTAGCTGGCAGTTCACGGAATTTGGTACGAACGTGCAGTGAAACACGGAAGGAGGTCTGTCTGAGACGTTCGCATTCTGCGATTATAATCGTAATCCTTCCTGGACAGATAAAACCGAGAGCGAAGGAGAGACCGGGGTTTCCGTCGTCCCCCGGACCTACGCACGTCTGTCTCAGCACGCCCCCCACTGGAAATGATTACAACCGTGTAACCATCCCCGCCCTCCAATACCCGACGGCCAATCCGTCATGCCTTATCCTCAGCAAAACTTACTGTCCGGCAAGGCTATGGAAGGCTATGGATGCGATTCTCATCTGCACCATCATCCTGTCGCTTGCACGGTTTTCTACCGTCTGGCTCTGCATCCAGCGTCACTACCGACGTCCGCCGCTCTTGATCCAGAGGTTCCAGAGGAGAATGTGACCAGTAAATCTGAAATGGAAGAAGAAGCGAATCATAGCCAAGCGTGCGTAATACCCAAGACCGAGACAACAGCTAGTTGCGTCATCTCCGCTGCATATGCCTCCGAGCTGATACATATGATGATGAGCTAGCGGTTTTGGGCCATGCCCTCGCGCGGTCTAATCATGCACACGGAGGGATGAACGAGGAGCTGCGGACCGAGGTTACGAACGTTTGGCGCATGTTGGGACGTCCGAATATGACTTCCAGCGGAGAATCGGAATCGCAACAGAAGCAGACGATTCCCACCCATCGCAGAACATCGTCCTTTTGAAAGCGCCTATCTCCGTTCCGTCGTGTCTTTCTGTAGCTCACCATTTTCCCATTGTGAAGCTGTAAGTATGGAAATACTTACATATGCAAGTATCGTTACGAAATTCGACCTTTCCCGCCAATTGGACAGATGAACAACGGAACTGGCACAGCCAAATGCCAAATGATCTTCGTATAGCATGTACGGCCAGCTATGCATCCGACCGCAACTCGCGAGCTTTGAAATTGTTTCCGAGGGGTGCGTATTATCACCGAGGCTGCAGTGCATCCTATTTGCCCTTCCGCGAGGGTGAGCTTGATTTCTGATCCCATCAGAGTAGTAGATATCGGCAGCCCCTGTCTGAACCTGAGACGCCGCGGAAGCTATTTAGTATTTTTGAAAGACTGTCGACCCCTAATCTAAACCGCAGCGAAAAGATTACGGCGCAGTTGCCTCGGCCTGCGCCCTGTGGCGACTTGGAAGACCCGTGGGCGGCATGTCCGAGTCGACGTCGCTTGCGTATCATCAATAACAGGTGCGCGGAGGCGCGTCAACACCGCCTCGTCAGATGTAGTCACCGCAAATCATTGCTTGTCAAAGGCAGTCAAATAAGCGCTCCAGATTCTACCGCTCTCGACATCGCGCCACGTGTAACAGCGAACTAGCTGTCCAGTAATCGATTCCGCGCCGCGAAAGTGAACATCAAGTTCCCAGATATGCCGTATGTAGGTGCTGTTAAATTCTTCCGAGTCGGAGGCGGTAGGGTCCAAGAAGGTACCTTGTGCTCGTCACCCGCATGCCAGCATGGTACACGACTCCGCGGCGCCATCAGTGGTTTTCATTTCCATCCAATTGTGACAACGCCCGGACAGTGACCGGAGAAGTAAAAGAGAGCTACGGCGCACGGCGGCCATCTCCCCACAATCCGGTGGTCTCCGGTGCCGCAGCCCTATATGGAACCGCAAGCTGTTGCATACCTTCCCCCGTTATAAGCCGCAGTGCGAACAAATTTCCCCCCTCCACCATGACCACCATTCTCCACCCTTTCCTGCAGTACTCTCAGCACGACAGAGAGTACGGCCACTGCTGCCAGTTGCTCTGGGATGTACGTGAGTCACCCCGCTCGGCGCGACATCTCTCGGCGCTCGACAGGACCCTGGCGGAATTCGAACTCTCTCAGTACGCGACGAACCCCTCGGTGACCAGCATGCGCATCACTTGTGGCATCTTTCCCGAAGAAACCTGGTCAATAGAGGCGCGCAACTGGCTCGGCGTGACGATACGCGATGTTCTGGACGAGATTTCTGCGACAGTCAGCAAACAAATAACTTACGCAGAGTGGGACAAGCTCTGCCAAAAGCAGCAGAATCGCGTCAATGTCATGTTCGATTCGCGATGGCGGCGCTCGGAGGATCCTGCACGGGTACGAGAGCGGGGCGTAATACGCGCCGATTGCTTGTTGCAACACATCGTGTTTGCTGGGCTCTCTTTGGCTCCAACGAACGCAGACTCCGGAGAAGATACGTACATATTGACGCTCGGACGTCCGAAACGATGAACAGGTCAGATCAAGTTCTGTAGCACACCGAAGGCGCTCATCCCTTGATACCGTAGGTACGGTGGGCGTTTGAGACCTACTGGTGAAACGATCAGAACATAGCAGCAGGCGGGCATCCTTCGTTTTCCAGAATTGGCACAAGGAAGAGATACAGAAGAACCCGTGCTACGGAGTCGAGAGTCAGTTCGTTCCCCATGGACTTTCATGCAAACCGATAACATAGTTAGATTGCTGAGCAGGCTCTGAAGACGCACTAGCAGAATTCGAATCCAGGGACGGCATCGCAATTGCCACTGCAATCTGTAGCCGGACGACTCGCCGCACCAATTTCTCGTCCATGACAATATTGGCTTCCACATGGGGACGCAAATATCGTCGCCGCAGATGTGAGAAGGCTGCAGCCAGGATAGTATTGCGGTGGGGTAGTACATCGCTGTGATTTAGTGCCACGGCACTGAGAGCTTGGGTGCATCGTCCCAGACCGTTGCCGATAGCGGCTGGGCAAGGGCTGAGAAAAGCATAATATCACAACTCGTCCATTCGCCTCACCTGCATATTCTTCCAATGCCCGGTGTCAACCTCTGGCGGTTGTTCGCGCGGGGACCAAACATCCCACAGCTTCGGCGGGGTGCATCACATCCAGGATTGAGCGACATCGAGCGGTCGCGCTGCGCAGCGGCTCTCCTCCTCGATCCAAAGAATATAAGCATCCCGACCGCAAATATCCCAACCGCAAGCAGAGCAAGGATGAAGGGGGGGGCTCCTTTGAGGGGGAAACCACCCTCGCGGCTGGGGAGCTCAGTGGCACCGGAGTCCCCCCAGAGCTCGTGGAGGTGGACGTGGCGTCTGATTTAGTAGTGGTCCTCGTCTGTAAGGCCCGGGCCCCCACATCCGCGACCTTCACCGTGGTGGCGGCCATGAGAACCGCCTACTAGTAACATGATCACACGATCAGATAAATTTAGGACTGGCAATAGTCTGATACATACAGTAGTACAAACGTAAGTAGTAGATTATCACGCATTAAGAGATACTCCCTGCAATACAACTTGTTACAACCGAATCCATTCCAGAGCACTGCCCGATACAAGTAACAATAGTGACCACTGACCGAATGTTAACCGGAACATTCGAAAACACCGTTCATCCTGGAGCGTATTGCCGAGCTCTTGGACCCTTTGGCAGATTGTTAGAGATGTCGGATTCAACGAGATATACAATACCTTCGCAAAAATGGTACCAATCTGAACTTCTTGATGAATCAACGACTGGCTAGGTCCCGACATAGAGAGTCCAGTGACGTTGAACGGCGACATCAGAACAAAATACTGCGCGATGTCACTGAGAAAAGATGGATGTATTCAACAGAGCACTCACTTGGAGAGAAAAATGAGAGATCAACGCGCTTGGTTTCAGGTTCTTCGTCAACGGGATTTCTCCGTCAAACCTTCCATCAGGGTTCAATATTCGACATGCAGAGACTGCGACCGACAAACGCACCTGAGGGACCCTTGCCGCTGCGCTCCCTCCCCAGCGGGCCACCACACAGCTTGCGCCATTTCCTCGACGTCGTCCACGACGGCAACGCTACCCAGCGACTTGCATCTCACCCGGCGGTGGAGAGAAACATTGATGGTGGAGGGTGTGCACAACAGATTGAGGGCTTGAGGGTCTTGGCAAAAATAGAGTACGGTACATGGGATGACGCTCCCGCGGGTGTAACATAGCTGCATTCATTACACTGTTGATCAAGTCGAAGAATAAAGATCATCATTAATAGGCACGTACGGGTTTAGCCAGGGAGAACTGCCAAGCCGTTAATGAATCTGTTTTCGCACGAAGACTTGAATATGTACGTACTGCACACTGAATTTCGACCTTTCGGTTGTTGAATACGGTTGCTCTCATGGAGACGATGGAGTGGGTATGCCATCCATCTGGATCGATTTCAGGCCCAGGAATGGGAATGTTTTCTTGGTAGGCAAGCTGTCGCAGAGACGACGGAGGATCCGGCCGCACCGCCGGCACGTAAACAAACATGGTTTCGTGCTCTAATCTACCAGAATTGAACTGGACGGAAGGCTTGAGATTTACGCGAGCACTCACCTGTTGTCCTCTCGAAAAAGCCGCGCGCTGCGGATAATGCGGACTGAGAAATAATAATTTGCAGTGGCAACAGTATTCCGTTCGAGAAACGTCTGCGGAAGAGAGTAATGTCGAACCGCGGGCGCATTGTTGGGATCCGGAAGAGCGACGGTTTTGGGTATATCTAGTATGAAGGGCCAACAGGAATCTCCGGATAGCGGAGGCAAGGCCGCGCTTCCTGAATGGCTTTCAGGTTTGAACCATAAGGGGACTGCAATGTTGAGAAAAGGTAATCTGCAGCTGTCTCGGTGCTGCGGTCCATTGTACACATCCTCGTAAGGTCTCGTTACGATTTCACCTCGTATCTGGTTTTGAATCACTTCTCTCATAGATATGACAAGCAGTGCTACGCACCAGAATCGATACTTCAATGATCTTTTCACAGCTCGATACGCTCAATGCAAGGGACCCGGCGATTCGATCTCCCTCCAAAAATGTCGGCATGTTATTCGGCGAAAGCGCGCTACTGTAGAGCTTCAAGGTAGCGCATGTTCGCTGCTTGTTGTCCTTGATGAAAAGAACGTGCTCTGTAGACCCTCTCGACCCATGGCTCGGTGGGCGCCCCTGTTCCCGAGGACTGTACGCAGGCAATAAGGTAAGAGATGAAGCGGACTGATAGACTGGGGGCGAGAACATGCGAGTAACGGAGAACGCCAGAACTATGCCAGAGAGACCAGGGTGGCATATAAAACATAGTTAGCGTGCCGCACACACAGCCCATTGCATCCGATCTGCCAGCATCTCCGGATCGAGATGGCTTGCCTTGCGTAGCTTTGCAGGGGGAACGGCCATCTAGGATGACAGCCATCGGCGCTTCGAAAACACTTCATATAGAACGGACAAACGGGTATCTGAGCGCTGAGCATCAGCTGTCAATTCGTTTGCCGCATATGAAGCCGCGCCAAAAGACCCAGATGATGACGTGGCATTCAAGGGACGAGGTAAGCATTGCGAAGCATGGCGGCAAGTGAGCACTAGTGAGCACTGGCCCGGGAGATCTCGGTTCAGGAGCAGGCTGGGCTGGCGTATGCCTGCCTAGCCAACCCTGCCACCTTTTTAATAAAAATGTAAAAATTAATAGAAAATAAATTTTTACATATTAGTAAGGCTAAAATTAATAACTTGCAAGTAACAAGTAAAAAAGATAACTTTATAGTATTAGGTATTATCTCAATATAAATAAGTACAATTGTAAAAATTATTATATTGCTCAATCTTGAAATTTTTTTAATCAAAAAAAAAATTAGGTAAAAAAGAAAGTAAGCAATGCAGAGTTAAAATAAATTATAAGTTATGATATAATAATTAAAATAATACCCTACCCCTACCTAAATACGTAATAGTAAACTAATTTTTGTATTTTAGAGTTGTTCCTTTCAAATATAAACATAAATACTAAAGCACAACAGCAAAAAATAACTTTATCTTTAAACTAATTTCCCATAGTATACCATTGTATACTTAATTAACAAAATAATTAACAAAAAAAAAAACACTCTTTGTAAGCTAGTAGGCTTATAAAAGCATTTAGCCTGTGGGCTTTTAAAAGCCTTGCGGAGCTTGGCAACATAAATATTAATCTATCTAGTATAACGAGCACAATTTAAATTACAGGTATAATAAAAGAGAGTAAATAATTTTAAGCCTTTTATTGCTGAAAATACAAACTAGTCCTGCTTTAGGTGTATTGCGGTTAAAAAAGGGAAAGAAAAGAGAGAATTAAGTATTATTTAAAAGTATTTCCCTCTTTAATTTAAAAATGAAAACCCTGAAGAGTATTTGGCCTTGCTTTACTACCTGCTCGAGTAAATCTATGATAGTAACCTTTCCATTATTTTTTTGTATTAAGGTTAAATCGATAACCTATTTTAGTCTCTCCGTAATTTAATTTAAAATTATTTTGTAAAACACTTCGGCTTCGCAGCAAATTTTCTGAGAGTATGCTATCATAGTTAGACTCTCTTAAAACAAGGCTAAAGAAAATAAGGCTAAAGAAATATTTGACAACCTTACTATCTTTAGTACCGTAAGGTGGTATTGTCTCCTAATTTTAATCTGGCGAATAGTTTAGGCAGGCGGCAATTTGGTAATCTTAGGCATCTTTTTAATTTTTAGTCTTTTGCTGCGCTAGCTATACACCGTCAGGTTAGCTAAACCTAGATTAAATATATATCTTAAGACTTTAGCATAAAGGTAATGCAGTTCGCTCATAATGGATACAATAAGGGTTCGATTCCCTTAGGTCTTATAATTTACTTTTAAGATATTTTAGGTAAACAGGGAGATATTACTTATAACACTTTTTAAAAATATTTATTACTATTTAATTTAAAGATATATATTGTCTGACCACTGTCACTTATTTCACATATTTTTAGCATTAGCCGGGTAACTGTCATGTGTAATAAAATATAAGTTATTATTTTATCAGACTAGTGCAGGCAGAATTTGAATATACACTAGCTTTATGTATTTATTTTTTTTGTCTACACATAACAGAGATAAAGTTTTAGTAAAAGACTTACGTACACTTAAAAAGGTTTAACAAAAGGTAACGGTGCGCTAGCGCAGAGGAGTTAAAAATTTTAAGGCTACCCTTATTAATAAAACAATAAATGCAAGGCAAGGTAGTGTAAAAAAATACATAAAATAAACTTTCAAAAAAAAATTATTTCTATTTATCGTAGCATATAGTATAACTTAAAATTTTTTTTACTATTGCCCCATAGAGGGTGTAGCAGGGGCGTAGTAAAAAGTGAAACCTACCTAATTTTTGGCTTGTATTTAAGTTTTATTTTTACATAAACCCTCCCTCCCTTATGAGTAGGGTTTATTTTTTCACAGCAATCTTCTAAAGTATATTGTTTAAATTCATAATAAATAGTGTAATAAAATACTTATTTTTAAATACTTTTATTTACTTTAATAGCTAATGTTATTAATTTTTAATGTTAAAATATCAAATATAATTATAAACTATTACATTAAAACCCCATAGTTTAATTTCGCTTCTAACTTTTTAATAAAAAGATAAAAGGAAATGCTACGCAGCACTACTCTTGCTTTAATTACTTTATCTACTTATCAGTATGGATAGGAGGTGGAGTAACACGCGTACGCTGGCTGGGCTGGGCAGGGCTGGCTGGCTGGGCGTACGCCAGCCCTGCCCAGCCTGCCGACGACAGCCTCCCAGCCTGCCTTTGATATTTTTATCAATAAAGCCGGATAATAAGCAGCACAATCCTTTACTAGTATAAAATATTCTTGCAGCGTAGTGCTGCGTAGCTGCGTAGCATTTAAATTAAATATATAAATTAAGAAGACAGAACTCGAGTGGTGGAGTGTCCCACTTTTAATGGGAAAGTCTTGGTTCAAGTCCATGTGTTTTCAATTTAAAAATTAGTTTTTCAGCGCTAGCTAAATACTGAAAATAAGAGCGTAGAAAGAGGAGCTATAACCCAAATAACTGCTCCTCTTATATGAGCTAGAGTTAAAGTGAAAATTTAGGGTGATTTATGCTACGCTACTGCTTTTTAATATTAAAATTTAAGGTTTAGTGATAGCTTAATGACTAATAACTAAAAGGAGTAATTTACTTATGCTTTTAACTTCAATATTGACAATTATAACTTTTAGAACCTTACCGGGGCTAAATAAAATTTTAAACGAGAATATTACAACTACTATAAGTACCACAAAAATTGAGACTAAATTGAGCTATATTATATATACCCGGATCACTACAGTAGTATTTTTATTAATAGCGTTATTAGCAGGTCAAGTATTAGGTATGCCTGAAATAAATGAAGGTTTATCTATTTATAATGGTTTATTTCAAATAACTCAAGTTTCTCTATTTATAGAAATATTTATAGTAATAGTAGGAGCTTTAATTTTAGTAGCTTGACCTGGAGTTCCTTTTTTAAGTAAAGTAAATTTAGGGTCACACGCGTACGCGTTTGATAAAAAAGAAAGTCTTATAAGACCGGTAACCCTAAATGGAGAAGAAGTAAACAGAGCAGTAAATTTAAATAATTACTATCAAAATTATTTAGATAAATCAAAAGATTATACTATGATTATTTTATTTAATTTATTTGGAGCTTTATTATTAATATCTTCCTTTGATTTAGTTTCTTTATACTTAAGTATAGAGTTACAATCATTTGCATTATATATTCTGGCAACCTTTTATAAAGAATCTAGAATTGTAACAGCAGCCGGTTTAAAATATTTTTTATTGGGAGCGTTGTCATCTTGTTTTATTTTATTAGGTTCAGCCCTAATATATGCATTTAGTGGTTTAACTAAATTTGATTCAATTTATTGTTTAGTATCCACATTTGACCCTTCTATAGATCATACACAATTAACCTTAGGTTTAGTTTTAATTTTTGTAGGTTTTTTATTTAAAATAGGAGCCGCACCTTTACATAACTGATCACCAGATGTATACGGAGATTCTCCAACTATAGTAACAATGTGACTTACAATAATTCCAAATTGTCTATATTGATATTATTATTAGAATTATATTTACAAATAGACTTTTTTGAAGGTTCTTTTATTACTAATAATCCTTTTCTAAACTATATTACAGATATTTCCTTTTTACCTGAAATCGTTTGAGATTATTTTCAAATATTTGGAGGTGTAGAAAAATACGAAGCATATAGATTAGCACATTTGGAAGTTCCAAGTATTCCAGCCGATAAAATATGAGAAACGGGAAAAAATATGCTTATAAAAATTAATGCTTCTAATATTTGGTATGCTTATAATGTTGAGCCCTTGATGAATTTTGAAATAAATTTTTTAACTGAGAAATATCAAAAGGTGGAGGTAGCGATGCACTCTATAATTATTATTTTTAAGTTCTTTAATATCTCTAATGATAGGAACTGTTTTAGGTTTAGCCCAGTCACAAATAAAAAGATTATTAGCCTACAGTACTATTTCCCATTTAGGATTTATACTTTTAGCTTTAAGTATTAACACAGAAGAAGCTTTAGATTCTTTTCTATTTTATATTATACAAA
>QVIE01000007.1:0-16990 GCA_013387415.1 Panellus pusillus
GGGGGGAGCCGTTTCAATATACCTGGCATCGAATGTAATTAACGGACATCCGTTCACTTTGAATTTACCGCTGCCACCATTTCTCCCCCGGCCCGAACACTCCATGAAGAGTTCTGACAATCCCGAGATAGCCACCATGTTATACAGCATATGTACATGTCTGACACGCCCTGGGCATGTACAAGACAGCAGGTATGTATCGCTCATGCCGGTCATGCACAGCCATGACCTCGGCCACATATATTTGGCTCCCGACAATCTTTCCCACCGACAGCAGCCATTTGAGGCTCGCGTACGCACCCTCCGGCGTCTATTCCTCCTTATTTCCCCTCCTACTGCGTCATAGATGTCATGCAAAAAGGCCGCTCCGAGGGGCTGCAGCCCCGCAGGCAGTACAGACGAGGAGGGCGTATGGCAGAATTCGCGCAGACGTAGTTCGCGAGGAGCCGCTGCTGTGTACCGGCCTGCGTAGTGCAAGCGCTCATGTTACGATCAGACTACCACCTGCCCCAAGTGCGTTTCATCCCCTTCTCTGATGTGCCCGACCAGTAGGTGTGTCCGAGAGAAATTGCTGATGTCCCATTGCAGACCCACATCCAAGCTCGACGCGCTGGCTGTCGCTCTGCAACTCGAGCTCGGTCCCAGAAGTGGCAGGAGGGAGACGCTGCAACATGAGAACGATGTCACCGATCCAGCGCGGTCTCCCATCACGGACTACTTGTCCTCATCTATGATCTGGCAGAGAGTCAGGTATCGCAGTCGGGAGAGCGCACGCAGCAGTCGCCGCACTTTTATGGGGGTCTGGACGGTCTCTGTATACAGAATAGCAAGCATTGAGGACGAATTCAGACCAAGTAGACTGCGCAAGAAGGACTGTTGGCAGTTGCAGCTCCGTATGTTCTGTCAACAACCCCAGGTCGACGTCAAGGGAGACCTTGGCGCCCGAGATAAGGTAGCAGTTCACTGGCAGAGCAGCTCCCGGTCAACCGAGGTGGCTCTCCACGCGATTGGTAACTTTCCTTGCTTTCGACGCCATCGCAGCGGCCGAGAAGATGTTGGAGTGAGACGGTGAAGCACCCGTTGGCAACACATTTGAATCTTGGGACAATCTCGAGCACGGTGGAGCCGAAGACTGGGAGTGTCGCAGTGCGGTAATGACCCGAGTATCATGCATTCAGACTTCGGAAGTTCGGAACAGGAATTTGCGGCTCGTGTAGGCGAATCGGAACCACTCATCTTGCGCTGCAGAGCATCTGGACTCGTTGTGAACGTAGCCAGATTTGTCAGATCTGCGAAGAAGACATAGAGTGTTTTGTTTTCTGCGCGCGCCCCGAAGGATGCAACTTGAAGCTTGGAGGAGCTATCCGTCCATGTGGTGCTTGGGAGGAATCAAGACACTAGTAGTCGGAGTCTGAAACCCTTCCTTCCCCGTCTCTCCCTGTGAGTACTTTTCTCCCAAATTCTGCCCTGAATTCTGCTAATTACAATTTTCTTGTTCAAGCATTTTTTCTGTATACATGCGGGTAAAGAAATCCGGACGACGAAACGCGTCGCCCGACGCATTCGATACCAGCCAATCATGCTCGCGTCGCGACGCGTCCTCAAGTCCGTTATCCAGCACTTCCGATCCGCAAAAGCCTTTGCCACCACCAATCATCGTTTGCGGTCAGGTCCTCGAGCCCACCGTAGTCTTTGAGAGCCTGTGGTTATGGCTTGCTGAGCGCAAGAAGATAGACGACGATCGTCGGGCGGGAAAGCCAGCACCGTACGTTTCAATGCCTTTCTTTCTCCCATTGGAACCGTGCTCATTCGGTGCTAGTTGGACGAAGGACAAAATTTTGAGCAAATTCAAGTTCTGCAACGCGTACCGCGTGCTGGACAGAACATCGCAATTTGTGGTGACAGATGTCATCGAGAAAGGCTCACAAGATCCACTGGAATTGCTGTTTCGTGTACTACTTTTCTTCTCGTTCAACCGGATTTCGACCTGGCAAACCCTCTTGAAGGCTTTTGGCGAGCTCACCTGGGCGGCGTATGATTTTAGCAAGTATGGTGCGGTCCTGACTGCAGCCAAGAATCGAGGACAAAGTCTCTGCACTGGCGCATATATAAAGCTCGCCCGGAAGTACGAGTACGAGGAGAACCATATCGGTCACCTGCAACTGCTTGAAATGTTCATGGAGAAGCTGCCGAACATCTTGCAGTGCGCGCAGTACGCGGCGGACGTCTACGAGGCGATCGCGGCATTTCCAGGCATGGGCGACTTTACGACGTACCAGCTCATGCTTAGCCTCTCTTACTCCGAGTTGCTAAACTTTGCCGCCAACGACTTTGTCGTCCCGGGCCCGGGCGCGTCCTCCGGGCTTGCTAAGATGTTTGGCAAAAGCTTGAAAGATGCCGCCGCTGCCATGAAGCCGGGTGTAATCATCGAGGAACATGTTCTCCGCCACTTGGCTGTGAACCAGCGCGCGTACTTTGCGCGCTTCGACGTCGAATTCTCCTATCTGTGGGACGACACGGGCGGTGCATCTGCTCGATGTCGCTGACTTTGAGCACGCTGTGTGCGAGGTGGACAAGTACGCACGCGTGAAGCACCCGCAATTCAACGTGGGTGGCCCTCGGAACCGCAAGCAGATCAAAGGGATCTTCCGAGCATCGTCGGAGGGGTTACCCGCCGCCCCTAGGTTGCCGCTGGCGTGGAAAAACCCTGCTCGTCGGGTGTCGCACTTCCGACCAGGACCATTGGTGGTTGATAAGATGTATTGCTGCACGAAAATCACCGATGAGCGGCCACTGGAGAGCCCCACGCAAGACGGGAGTGTAGAGTACCTCGTATGGTGGTTGGGGTACGACGATCCAACCTGGGAGCCCGAAAGGACTATCTGTCAAGATGCGCCACAGATCGTGGAGGCCTTTCTGAAGAAAAAAGTACCAAAGAAAGAAGCATCCTGGCCAGTTGCAAACTCTTAAAACACTTGTACTATTTCCCATCGGGTCTGGAAAGTTGAAACTTTCAGAGTGTCCTGACGAACTTTCCATGTTTTCGAAGCTTTCCGTCTCTTCCGACGAACTTTCCTTCGCTTGATTGTGATCTCACGAACTTGCCCTATCCTTCTGACGAACTTGCCCATCAAGTGACGAAGATCTTCGTTCCTACGAAGAGACGAAATATACATCGACTCAAGATCTAGAGCAGCGGAGACTCGGCACTTCGGTCGTCGATCATTCAATTTTGGCTCACGCCAGACCTTTCCAGCAGCGGTACGGCGGGGCGGCGACGTGGATCGTGATCTGAGCTCAAGGCAACTCGCTCACCATGGTCCTTGCCGCCAAGGTTTGCTGCATCGATGTCAGCGGGCACATGTGCGGTATCAGCCTTGTCTCCTCGGTAGAGGGGGCTCCGACCGGTGGATGTGTGCCCATCTTTTCCTTAGCTACTTCATTGAACTTTTCCTTGTTTGCTGCAACGATGAGGCACTTCCAGCCGCGGAGGGATCAGTACGGAAGGCACACTGGGGACTTGTTGAGTCTTCTACTTTCTTATTGTAATAATCATGTGAAATTAATATTCGAGTGTCGTGCATATAACGTAAAGTCACTATTTAATTTCCTGCAATTGTTGACCGCTTTCCCCAGTATCACGTACGCTTTGATCTCGCCTCCATCGCCCTCGTCATTGCATGGTCTTGCTTCACTTTACTGCTTTTGTCTGAAGATTGCTACTAAATAAGGAGCCAGTCGAGTAATCCGAGTCTGGCTAGAAAACCCGTCTGGTTTGGTTCTTCTTGCGAAACGTCCGTCGATCCTCCTTCCTCTTGCCTCCGTCCAAGGGCTTGCCCTTTCCGACCCCCTTGTAAGTATCTCGGGACTTTTTTATGAATCCTCGGAGGCTAATGCTGCTAATTTCCGCCTCCGTGCAGGATCTTGAATACAGCAACAATGAGCAACAGCGGCGGTGACCGACCCCCATCGCGTAACTTTAGCCCTCGGCGCCCTCCACAACAAGCGCCACAGCAAACACCTATCTATCCCGTCGTCCCTTATGAGACTCCCTGTGTGAACCAATCTCAAGGCTATGACCGTATCCCTCCGATCTCCCAGAGCGTCGTAGCGGTCTCCTTCGTCCCCACGGTCTCTCACGACACATCCATCCAAAGTCATCCTGGGCCGCAAACTTCACACCCTCAATATTTCCCTTTCGATTCGTCTCAGTCGACCTACGCCTCATTCCATGGCCTCTCATCGCGCATTGCGCCTAATCCACCTCTACTACCTCTTCCGCCTGCCTCTGAGGTAGAGCGGTTTCATCATATGCAATACATTGAGAACAGGGCAAATAATCTCTCAGCCACGCTCGCCCAGTCAGAGCAGCTGCGCCAACGTCTGTTTGGCGACCTCGATGCTACGACGAGGACGTCAGCGCGGCTGCGACGTGAACGCGATGAAGCACGGTCGCAGCTGGCCAACGAGAGCCGATTGCGGACAGAACTGGATTACGCGTTGACGGAGTTGCAGCGTGAACGCGACGAAGTACGAGCGCAACTGCAGGAAGAACGGGATCGCGCACGAGCAGAGTTGAGCTGGTCCTACGAGCGGAACAGATTGCTGCAGCTCACATTGCAGAGGATGGAGGAGGATAAGGAACGGCTGTTGCAAGAGAATGCTCAACTGGAGACGGCGACGCGGGATGCTGAGGTACGCTCTTTGAAGCTGGAAGAGCAGCTGGGTGAGGCGAAAGCTGCAGCCAAGGCCCATGCAGCAGTGGCAAAGAGCGAAGAACCTCCGATCAAATTGGAGATCGAAATTGAGCCCGCTGGCCAGGTACTCATGCCCAAAATGGAGCCCCAGGACATATGCATGAACTTACAGCGTCCACCCTCGCCCCCATTCCCACCGCAGATGCCAGCTCCGGATCCATCCTTCCCCCCGGAATTTATCACATCCGCCTCCTCTTTCTACACGTGGGACCCACCGCCCAATCGCAAGCGCGTTCGTGACGAGGATGGGGATGTCAACGAGTATCCGGCGGCCCAGCGTCCACGGCTCGACTCCTATCCTGAGATATCTGCAGGCCCAGCTTTCCCAATCCCGCGCAAGCTCAACTTTGACGTGAAAACGTTGACTAGCCCGGTACACTACTTCTTGGAGATCCGTCAGAAGCGTGGGGATGGAGGGTGATTCATTCTACCTCATTGTCTGCGCTCAGTGTCGACCTGTTCAAGCATTTTTTATGTATACTACTAGCAGTGTGCCCGTGCTTCGCTACGGGGAAAATGAATACATATCAAATTTTGTCTGTAGTTACTAGTGATCCTTGCCAGTGCCTAGTCTACCTAGACAGACCTCGCGCTGTAAATTCTGTGGAAAAGGCCGGTGCTGGGCTCAAATCTACTATTGTTCCGCCAAGTTCAGTTCATGTGAGAAATCTGCCACTCCTCACCAACCTTCGGTTGGTTTGTCATGGCCTGTACATTAGCCACTGTGAGAAACAAAACTATAGATCCCTCTTATATATGTAGCATGAACATTTTGTTTTTAAGTATAGAAGTTGTCGTCCGTAGTGTCTTCCATGAACCCAGCATTACCTGAGCTTATGCCAGCCGGCACAGTGCTGCTGCCACCCTCGCACTCGCCACCTTGATGGCATCCTCACCAACAGCCTCGTCCTTCTCCCGCTGCTCGCACGTCCAGCGAATGTCAGCGTCAATGCTTTTCCGGACATCCAGTCGGACCGCATGTCAATGCCGGTAAACCTCTGTCAAATGGGAACCACAGAGCCCATGCATGCTCTTTGCCAAGGCCCGGGATCCACAGCCACCAACACGGGCGACTTCTTCGAGCATGCTTTCGGGATCGGTCGAGTGTGTTTGTCGGGCCAATGATGAACACGTTCTGCTTCGCGATCATTCCGTCCATTTCCGTCCGAATCTAGTTGAGCACACAGTCACCCACGCCTCCTCCGTCGCCGCTCGGACCACCACGCACGTCTATGATTGAGTTCATGCATGGAAGAACATGACACAAGGTGCTGCGGCCCGCGCCTTGTCGAAGACGTCACACACCGGGACGTTGGCCTCCGACTCGCCGAACTACATCGTGAGCAGTTCGAGGCCCTACAGTCATCGTGGTCAGTGCCGAACAAGAAGAGCTTGTGAAAAGCAGCATACCTTGATGGAGATGAAGCTGCATTGCACTCGTGGGCAATGGCGCTTGACGATGGGGACCTCGACGACCATCTCGCGGGGCACCGAGGGGTTGGACGTGCCGAGCACGAACCGGAAGTTGTCCACAGTGATGCCGAGCGAGTCGAGCACCTCCGCGTCAATGACGTCCTCATCGAGGTCGATGAGGTCTATCTTTTCCCGAATCTGCTGCATGGCGGCTTGCCAGGGAAGCCACATCAGAGCCAATGTAGCCGTAAGTATCTGCAGCGATCTGCTACAGGTCAACGTCTTCCGTGAGCGTCATGTTCTTCGTGTGAATACGAAGAATCTGAAGACGGCCGATCGAGTCCGAGTCGGGGATACCAATGTCGACTGTACGATCGAAACGACCGAATCGCCGAGGAGCAGAGTCGATAGTTTGTAGCAGCCATGACCATTGACGACGACGCTTGAGCGCGCCTTCAACCCGTCCATGAGGGTGAGGAGCTGGGATACGACACGCTGCCGAGCGCTCGACTTCGCCGTTGGTCTAAACAATAAGCAACTCAAAACTGGGGAAAGAGAAGATGTAGTGAAACTTGTCATGCTTGGTTACAATGGAGTCAATCTCATCAACGAAGATAATGGTAGGCGAGTTCTTCTCGGCCTGCACCCAAGTGCGTCCCGGGTCTGTATGTTCATCCAAGATGGCACGGGCCCGCTCGCGCAAGTCACAACGCACGCCGCGTGCCTCATCGGAGCGAGGGTATTTCGGGTCGTCCAGGCTACGGTGGGCGTACTGGAAAAACTCGTCGACCCAGGCTTTGATTTCGACAGAATCACCGCGAGCCGCGGAAACAAAGCGGTTGACGGAGTGAACGACGATGTCGACGGAACTCTGAGGCTCCGCAAAGCGATCGAGAAGAGTTGTGATCGCCTTGAGCGCCTGATGAATGTGCTGCTCACGCGAGGGGCCTGATATCGATGGACTTGAAGGATGACGGGTGACGGAGAGCTCAGAGGGAGCTGGATAGGACGCTGTCGAACCCACAATCACACACAGATGAGTGGAGTCAATGACGCAGGTGGAATTTTGACCTATTACCAGTGGGGACCGGCACCGTAGTGTTAGGGCTGCTCAATTCTTAGTTTGACCTGTTTGAGTTCATTTTTTTTATTCATTGGAGACTGAAATTCGTGCAATGACACATCCACAGTAATAATAATGTCACGCGGCGACAAACTTGCCATATGCTACATCAACGAGTGTCGAGGAGAACGGGATGAAAAGTAAGGAGTGTCGAGGAGAACGGGATGAAAAGTAAGTAATTAAAGAAGAACTAACAATCGTTCACAACCGCGGAGACGTCGACAGGTCCGTGGCACGTATCCCCGTTGTGCGGCAGGGCCCTGTTGCGGATGTGTAGACGCATATTGAGTCTGGTGAAAGCGCTGTGATTCAGAAGCTATCGGTGAGGTCAGGGGGATATACGCACGACAAGAGCATGCTGTTCATGTACACTGAAGAGGTAATGGGTTGGCGAGAAAAGTTTCAATGGCACGTAACGTACACTTCCCGAACGGCGCGAGCGATAGTAAAAAGTAGAACGTGTGTGGGGCGACGAGGAACTTTTCGACGCAGAATGAGATGGCCCCGCCGTATGCTTCAAAAGGATCATGCAGCCTACCAAGATCATCGTGAGCGCAGACGAAATGGCGGTGAAGAAGCCACGGCCGATGGCGTTCCACATCAATCTGTTCAGCAGCGGGCGCGTCCTGAAGTTGCTTGGGTCAAAAGGATCATGCAGCGCCCAAAGACCTACGGCGCACACCTTGGCAATTCATTCTTATAGCAATGGAAGAAGGCGCAGAGGTGAAGGGTGATTCCCACGTCGCATGCAAGCGATCCCACAGTCTGTACAGTCGTTATTGCCTAAGAATTAACAATGGACTTCAGCCAATGAATTTGCGTAAACGCAGACTGTCGCAAACCTTGGTGTCAGCGAGCTTGGCGAATGATCTCAGGCGGTAGCTGGGTAACCAGGTTGCATTTCAGTTGCTAAGGACAGAGGTAGGGGAGATACAGCTCACGACACGATCGCCTGAGCGAGACCAGCACCCATCGAGACGAATGATGGCAGAGCCTGGAGACTCGGTGGTTGAGCAGCGAATCATCTGAATTTCGGAAGAATTACGACGACGATGACTCCGATGGTCGACGAGTTGTCAAATTTAGCCAGCGCCCGCGTCACTGATCCGGTTTTAAGGACGACACACGACGAGTGGACTGAAGGATAAACGAACGACGGAAGATGCGAGTCGCAAAATACCTATCGACAAGGTCAAAACCCCGTCGTAAGACAAAGAAGTGGAGCATCCACATACATTTGTACGACGAACGCCGATATGTACTGCAAACCGCATGAGAAGAGAACGGCGGTCAAAAACGAACTCGAGACCCAACCTACATTAGCGAGGAGTTGAAGCTTTTTCAACCGTGAGAATTATGAATTCTTGCTGAAACCAAACTCGAGTTGCACCCACCGAGTCAGACCTGGATTCACAGAAGGATTTGTAGAACACACCATTCAATAAGAAGGAAGGCGTACCAGATCAAATCTTCCTGCACGAAACCAAATCTTTCGACGAAGCGAAAGTAAGTCGACCGGGTGAAAGACACCGTTTGTATGGTGTCGCAAGTACTGTACACATGCGGCATGTCGGCCTCTGGGAAGACATCGAATGGGATTCCTATGGCACATACAGGACTGTGAGAACCTGGAAAATTTCAGTGAACAACGGTCCCATGCTGTTCGAACTCTACCCACCGGAATCATGACATCCAGTCCATCTGTGGAGCCATAGTGGTTGTAGTAAACTATGGCCTGCGCTAATCCCACACCATACTGTGAGAGATACGGATTAGTACCGAGGCAGTCAATCGGGTGTTGGTCTGGAAACGTGGGGATGAATGCACCATGAAGAGTTCCAGAATGAATGATATAATCCAGGGCCCGTACGTTGAGGCGATGGTAGCAGGTGGAGACATGGCAGGAAATAACTGGGGAATCAACAATTAAATCCAGCATTTATGAGTTCTGTTGTGTTCCCAGGGTTCAATGTGTGTTAGTAGAGCGGCGTGATCGGCTTTAATCAAAGGAAGAGAGCCTCAAAAGCCTAGAACAGAGCTACTATATTGTGGTGAGAAATCACATTCCTTCGATGTAGAATTCCGCGAAGGACCCTTAAAAGTTTATCAGGCAAGCAGGGTGGCCCGACGTGTAACAGTATTCCCAATCCATTAAATTGCGACATAAGGCCTCTAGTCCATCCACACGAAACACGAGCGAAGGCACGGAGGGTCTTTCGGGACCCACTCACCTCGCTCCCAGACCCTGATGGACGAGATTGAACTACTTGATGAGCGAGTCCTTCCGCTGGAGACCTCCAGGCTCGTTTGTAATAGTCCATCATGTTTTGTACGTCTAGCTCGAGTCAGGCGTCGACGTGTGCTGTGCAGCGGGGAACAGAGGGATGGAATGGGGAATGCGTTCAAGTAACGAGAGAGAGCAGGCATCGCGAACTGACGACGGGTTGATCACTGATTTAAAGCACCTTTACTCTCGACCACTACCACTCGGCTGCAACGTCGCTGTTTCCGTCCAACTTCCGTCGCTTAGCACGGATAGGGCCTCCTTTACGACTTCCTCCTCCTAGAGAATTCCATCCGAATGCACGAGAAAGTGCAGACCAGCCAGAAGCGCTCCGCGGCTACTATGCTGGCGAGACGCCGTGCATCCGCGAGATATCGCGAAAGGTCAGTTCAGAGGACACTGTGTAGTTCTCATGCAGCTCACTGCCAGCTAGGAATGCGGAGGAATTACGGGAGAAGGCCAGGCAGCGCATGGAACGGTACGTCGGTCACCTGCGATTGACGCTGCGTCTTACTGACATCTATCCGGTCACGAAGGCTAAGAGAACAAGTCAAAAGCGACGCTGAACGTCTCGAGGAGCAGCGCGCACGCGCGCGCGACGCCAGCCGGAGATACCGACAGAGGTCAGTTTGCTGGACTTTGACCATTGCATACTAAATCTAATGGTCTCGCTATCTATCCTGTCAGCCACAGCCCCGCATTGGCACATCGTCAACGAATTCGCCGCATGGAGTGCGTCCCCCTTCCCCTCCATCCGCTCTCTTGATTCACTGTGCTTGTCTACAGTGCCTATGAGAAGAAGTACGGCCATCAGGCCTGGCTGGAACAGACGATGCACTTGGCGGAGCAGCGGCGCGAGGCTACTGAAGCCGAGGAGTGGCGCAAGTACGAGGCCGTGTACCAGCACCACCTGCGGGAGCAGGAAGCGGTCAAGTCTCTGCGCTCACTTGTGTCGATGCGGTAGTTTGTCTAAATTAAAACCGGGCTGTCCTTGTCCCGCACGCTTATTTGAATGACCATGTTTTTTTCCCCTTCTGCTACACCACCTAAGACATGGAATTCCAGGCCAATCCGATTGAGAGCGTGCAACGACAACAAAAACATCTAATACCAAGACCTCCGCCCGGCGTTCCGCGGCTCCCAACTTCGCCTGCGCCTCTGGGAACGTCCGGACGCACTCGTGAACGGTGCTGTCGACGCTGAGGACATTGAGCGCACACTCCTCGCTGGGGTTAAGGGGTCAAGATGCGAGAAACAGGAGGAAGCTGGGCACGTACTGGCTAGGGAAGATGCAGGGGTGGACTCCGGCATACACGATGTACCAGGGTCATGGAGTTCACGAGGAACAACGGCGGATAACGGCGAGGTGGCAAACGAGTGGCCGCGAGAGTCCCTCATACATCTCCTCAGCCTTCTTCCCCGGAGTCGCGTCGCCGAGAAGGGAGAGACGTGCGAAGCGAGCGGACGCCCTCCATCGCTTACGGAAGAGCTCAGCACCACCAGCTAGCGCCGCTGCCTTGCTGGCGGGCAGGGCTTTGGCGAAAATGGGGACGGGGATGGTGAGGTTGGAAGTGGCGCCAAGTGCAGCTTCCTTTGCTCGCGCGTCCACGGCTTCGTTTCCCGGAATTCCCACAGGTGCGGTGACCCAGTGGATGCGCAGTGCCGCGCGAGCGGAACGGAGTCGACGGAGGAGGGAGAGGAGGTACTGGCCTGGCTAAGGGCGCGGTGCTTCCACAGCAGAAATGGCGCGTTGGCAGTCGGTGAAGATGTCGACACTGCTGAGCCGCGGCGTGGCCTTGATGATATCGAGGGCAAGGGTGACCCGACCAGTCCGCACCAGCCCCTCCTTCCCCCCATTCCATGCAACCGCTGCCGCCCCCACCCCCCTTCATACCCTGACCCGTCCGTGTACACGCAGAATCCCCCGCGCCTCGTGACGTTCTCCTGGCGAGGCGCCTCCTTGTTTGCCGCGATCCTCGTCGACAAGACGCCTGCGGCTGGCTTAAGAATTTCCAGGTGGGGTCGACCGTCTCGAACTGACGCAGTAGGAGCGGGAAAGCAGCGAGGAGATGGTGGATAGGGGAGCAGTGGAGCCTAGGGATGCCAGCAGCGCTTGACGACGCAATGGAGCGGGTGGAGCTCCGGGAGACATACATTCCGTGCGCCAGCATTGAAGACGGCACGATTGAGCCGGATGTGGATGGGGGAAGATTGGCGTGGTAGTCCAGAGCGTCCGTGGCCGTCGTGCGCAGGCGTGATTATCCGGGTGGCCAGTCGCTGTACCTTCCCGAGTGTCTTCGCAATCCCTACCGTCCCCGAGCGCTGTCGGGCGATGAACAGGGAGCGTCAGAGAATCAGATCAGATTACCGTTTCTAGCATGTGCTCACCCATGCCATGATCCGATCAGAGATCAGGCTACCTTTTTTGGTACCTACTCACCCATGCCACGACCCCTGCACTTTCCCAAGCCAGAGACCAAAATGTCCAAAAGATGCTCCAGGGCGGTACCTCCTCTTCATCCTTTTCGTACATCTGGCCGTGTCGCTCCCCCGGCGCCGTCCGCCGCCCCTCAAATTGGCGGAGCGAATCCCCAAGCACGTCTCGCATTTAAATTTCCAAGTCGCTGACACGAACAAGTGTCACCAGATCGGTTGTGGCCATGATCAGCTCTGCCTGCTTGATTTGGAGATCCGCGGGCCCTTAATTTGAAACGCTTCGTTCACTCATTCACGCAGTGAAAATGTCGACCGCGCAGTCCATCGATATCGCTGAATTCAGGAGCCTGTTGCAGCCCCGCCCGGATGGCAAGCCGAACAAGATCACTACTGTTTGCGGTGCCAGCGCAAAGCCATGCTAAACCGAGCCGTCCAAAAGCTGCATCCGATTTGAAGTCCTAACCGGCGCGCGGGCGCTCGAGCTCATGAACAAATGTCTGGCAAGAGGTTGCGCTCCGGCCGCTTGTCCTCGGAAACAACAAGCCCATGGAGAGGGAATCATCCGGCGTGCTCCTGGCTGCTTCTCATCTACTACGGGGCGCAGTCCTCGTGCGCGACGTCGTACATCTGCGTTGCGGAGGGGAAGCTCCTGTCCAAGGAGTCCACGAAGTGGATCAAGAAAAAGACCCATGGGCTGGCGATACGTAAGGGTCTGGTTCGTGCAGGTTGGCTCTTTATTTGCTTTCCCGCAGCATGCTCGTCTGACTGGAGGGGTAGAGAACGACATCGGCAAGTCCCTGGGCAGGCTAGACGCCCTCCGGAACGCGTTCAAGGAGGGGGTACGCGACTATGTTTGGGTCCCCCTTCGCGAGTGCCCATTTGTCGAGCTGATCACCCTTGGCCATTCACTTGTTCCGCAGGGGCGTGGTTTAAGCCACCGTTCACTTCAGGTCCGCTCATCTCTGAGCAGATGGCAGACCACGCACTATACGACACCCTGCGTCGATGCCGCGAAGGTGATTTCCCAATATATGGCTCTCTTCCTCGTCCAACGAGCTCCAGGCGAGCGTGTTCATGCTTCCGCGAAATCTTCAGCCCCTTTGCGCTGTCAATAACGTGCACCCTTTGCCCGAGCCGCGCCCCACCAATGTCACGCGTGAGACTGGCGCGATAAAATTCGCCCTCGCAATCTCGACACCGAGGAAGCGGACCTCGAGGAACGCCTGCGCCGTATGGCTTCTCCTTCGTGCTGACCAAGATCCCCCCAATCGATTTGACCCACATTCAGGTCTTGCGCGACGGATACATCGACGACCTCTCGGACCAGCTTCACTTCCGCAGCCATGACACACACAACGACCGCAACGACGAGGTCGAGGAGGGAGCGCCCGAAGCCGAGGAGAACGGAATGGACGTGGACCAGCCAACGCCCTCAAGAACGAGCAAGGAAAAGGCACGCAAGATAGAACGAGAAGCAGAGGAAGAGCAAGGGCCATGGTTTTTCCAAATAGATCCACGCTGCGTACAAACCTTTGTCGACGAAAATCGATGCACTTGAGTCTCGTCTTCGTGGCCGTTTGATATCCGCAAGCACCCCTTAACTCCGACAGCCAGCTGTCCGACTCCACCAAGTTACCAGCACTCACCTCGAGCGCGTCGAGTGACGGAGCGCGTCACGCCGTCACTCGACTCGGACAACACGCACAGAACGCAGATTCATTCGAAACCCGTGAACCAGCATTTATTTGAGCAGATTGCGATACAAGAACTAGCTATGCAGATAGATGGGAGAGTTCGGCGAGCGGGGAGTACAGGTGCGTTGCCGCGGGCCATCGTGACCAGACCGCAGGAGCCACAGCGTATCGAGTCATCGAGTACCGTGTCTCCCCTGGTTGGATGGCGGCAATTGAGTAACGCAGCAGCGGGGGAATCAAGACCGTGGCGCCGGCAGGGAACTGCACTACCCGCCCCTGGTCCCACAGAATGAGCTGTCCGCCGCGTTCCGGATCGAAATCGCCGAACGCTGTGATTGCCTGCCACCACCAGCGATAAACGTCCGAAAACCCGCTACAAGGGGGCGTGACGGTTTGTGGACCGAGGTCGAAGGTGACCGTCGTCCACGGACCGGGACCCACGCGCTGCAGGTTCGGATGCGAGGCCATGAGCTTCTCGTGCAGACGCGTAACGACGGCGTAGGCCTTGGGACTGAATCGTTCGAAAGCAGCTGACATGCAGGTGTTCAGTCAAGAGGTCGGAGAACTGGACGGCGCCTTACCGTTGGCAAAGTCGTAAAAGATTTTCAAGACGTCGCGGCTCTTGAGGGACTCCAAGGCCATTATCTCAGGCATTTTATCAGGTAGGCCAGTATTCTTTGGAATCTTGGAGGTCCAGTCCAGTGGTGAGTTGCTTGTCTATGGTGCAATCGAATTCACTCACTGTGCTCCCCTCGTCGTATATGATCCCCCAGGTAATCGAGACGTACTCCCCGGCAGGCGGCGGGCTTGCAAGAAGTGCAGCCACGTCGAACGCGAGCGTTGCCTTCCCGATGAGATCCTGCCTTTTCGCAACCTGCGGCACCCCGATGGCCACGGCCATGACCAGGTCCACGCGGTCGATGAACGGTAACGCTACGCTGAAACATAGGAGTGAGCAGAGGGATTGAAAGGGCAAGGGACATGCTACGCACTTGCCCTGCCAAGGGTGAAGTCTGAAGCCGTCAGCGACCACCTCGGTGTAGGTGTGTACGCGGTCTTCCGGGATTAAGTTGTCCTCCCGGCTGCGCTCCATGTCGGTCCAAGGGCGTTTCGGTGCGAAGTCTCTTGGAAACGCTCTGTCTTGCACCCACAAGGCTTGACCTAGCCCCCGTAAGACTGGGCCAAGGATTCTCGTTTCCTGCCCGCGCTCCCAGATGGAAACCAGACCCAGTTCGTATTCCGGCAACTTCCCCGTCAAATCCATGTAATCGGAAACGTCAACTTGGCCAGTGGGTCGCTCACGGCGACTTTGGGCTGCGAGGCGCTCGAAGATGTCGTAAGTGAAGATCGAGGTAATGGGCGGGCCCAGCAGTGGGACGGCACGCGGGTGGATGGAACGGGTGGCTGAAGGTAAGTTATCAGTGCCGTGCATGTTAGAGCTCCTGAAAGGAGTGGGAGGAGAACGTAGGCAGAGTGAGTTTGGTATCCTCAGGGTTATAAGGTCATGGTGAAATGATGGCTGAATATATGGACCCTTCTGCTCCCAATGCAGTCGTATGTAATGTCGTGCTTCGGATGGCGAACTGATGGCAGACAATATTAATTTTTACCTGATGATGGTGGTCTCATGAGTAGGAAGATAGCGAAGACATTCCATGAGAACGCCGCGAGGCATCCAGTGAGAATTTGCAAATTCTCACTGGATGCCTCGCGATTAAAAACTCATGTGCTCGGTCGGATGGTAGAGGGCCCCTTGATCAACCAATCATGAGGGTCAGGTCGCCTCCGTCTCTCGGGTCGTGAGTGGGCGTAACCCGCGCGAGATCTGTGCCCTTGATCTTGATAGATCTTAGTCTTAATCTTACTAATTGAGGTCCCGACTACGAGGCTCGTCGAGGCTGTTGTGCTCAACCCGTCTGCCGGTTCTGGCTGGCTAGGATGGTCGCCTTGAAGGCTCACAATAAGCACTGGCGGCCGTCTGAGCCCACACACATGCCAGCCTCGTCGCGAGCTTGTCTCACTCATCTTGTTCTACAAGCGCTCTCGGTCTATGTGCATTATACTGACCATCGCCGCATGATGGATCGAACAGTCCAGCGGCCGCCGAATCTCGATTCCGCCCCACTGGCAATTCGGCTGGACAACTCCATGGTGATCAGCGTGGACATTGAGACACCCCGGGCCCCTCGACGGCCGCGAAGCTGGCGTACCCTTCCGATATCCAACACTGCGCTGGCGCGCGGAGTGCGTTGAACGTCGGCCGCGCGCCCTCTTCTGCGTCTGCGTTTAAGACGAGCGCGTGTTTACGAACGAGTGCCGCGGCGGCGTCGCGGGCGGCGTCCCGCTCCCATCGTGCTTGTGTCGGACCCCGCTCCGCGCGTTCCTCCCGCCGATCTCGTCCCGCTCCCCCGCTCCTCCGCGCCCTCCTCGACGCCGTCGACGCCACGTGCTCGTCGCGGGCTTCTGGAAGTCCTCCGCGCCTGCCTCCGCGTCCTCGTCCTCCGCGCTCGGGAACAAGTTGCAGAAGAGCGCCTCGGCCTGCCACCCGCTCGCGTTATTGAGCTCGACCCAGACGTCCATGCGGCCCGGGCGCGAGAGCGCGGGGTCGAGCTTCTCGAGGTGGTTGTCGTCCTGCGGGCTGCGTCAGCCAAAGGTTGGATCAACGCACTTAGGATGTTCCCCATCTGACACCGCCTGTCAGATGGCACTGACCATCGACGACATCCTCAACGCACAAGTCACTGTTGAGGCCTTGAGGACGAAGCGAAGGATCTCGAACTTGATCACGACCTCATTGTTACACTGCTCGACTCCACGGCGCCGTTCCCGAAGGTCAGCAAGCCGCTGTTGTTCACAAATGTGCGCAACGAGAGCGCACCTACCGTTTACGGCCAGGTGCTCCCTGCTCCTGGGCCCTCCGTCTCCCGCTCAAAGTACTGGGCACGGATTGTGCTTGGCGGTACGCTACCTCTCAACTCACACTGCGAACGTTCGCGCGGAACTGGTTGTGAACGTGGAACCGCGCACGTCAGAATGTTCCCTCTGTGAGCGACATACCCGGTCAACGAGGACGTTGCCGACTGTCTTGTGTCCGGCCCGACGCCCGCCCAATCCGCTCAAGATGCAGATGCGGTTAAGGCGTTCCTCGACAACGACGATCTGAACGTCCTGCATTGGAGCATTGGCTGCCTGCGACGACCACGGACGTGCACGCAATTTGGCGGCGGAGTCCGGTGCTTGCGTGCGATCCATCCTTCTGGGGCGAGGCCGACGACCTTTAAGA
>QVIE01000009.1:0-16220 GCA_013387415.1 Panellus pusillus
AGCATGCGCGAAATGGCCTCAGAATTCTATCGATAAATTTGGCCTCGGGCAGGATCTGGTGCGGACATACATCTATGCAATGAAAGTTTATTCCACGAGCTTCAGAATTACGAGGCACTTCCTCCTCCAAAGGACGCTCTCGCAGCCGCCACGCAACGGATACCAGTTCTACAAGACACTGCAATCTCACGACGGTCACTGGGGGGCGAGTATGGGGGGCCCATGTTCCTCCTCCCGGTCTCGTAATTGGCCAACCCAACAAGAAGCCCGCCACGCGCGTCCCTCCACCCACACGATAGAACCTATGTAAATTCACAGCTAAGTAACACGATCGCTCCGCGGGTACGGATGGACTTACAGCAATGTATTCACGTATACCAAATAATTCGGCCTTGTTTGCGGAGGTTAACGCGCTTAAACAAAACAAAACAAGCGTTCAGACTTACACCGTGCCAGAATACCAGATAAAAAATTCGAGCAACCGTGCGCGACGCATCCCTTGTCCGTGTCTACGTCTTCGTCCAAGGAAACAGCTATAAGGTCGGTTAACATGCAATCCGTAAAATGAGATACAGGAAAAGAACGCACCCAACGCGGAACGTTTAACGGGATGCAGAATGTTGAAGAACACCTATTTATATTCCATTCAGTGTCCTCAATACAATCACAAGGGCAAAAACGCACAGCGCGAACTGTGTCGGCATTGTCGCCGAGAGGCCCCATCGGACATTGTCAAAATCTGTGCGAAGTTGAGAATGAGGAATTCGGACCAGAAGAACGTCGCCCACGGTAGTAAGAATAAAACTTGTACCACGACTCTTCGCTCCCGCTGCCAGCGATGTCAAAGACCCAACCAGCGTTCCGAAGATCAGAGATGTTAAGCCTGGCGGCAGCGACAACGATGTAGAAGACGACGGGAATAGTGAGGAAATCTACATCAGTTAAGCTTCATCCCAGCGTATCTTTTCTTTTTGGAAAAAAAAAACATACAGATGGGAACACAAGCTGATGTCTCCACCTCAGCCCCTCCGTCACGAGCCTAAGCAGTATCGCGAGTGCGAGTGGTATCATCCAGTCCGCGTTCATTATTGGTCGAGTCATCTATGCTAATTTCAGGGAAGTCCCATGCGTGTCTTGCACTCGGTATTGGCAACTCGTTCGGTCATCCATGCGCGGTCCGTTGCAACTGAAGACCAGATCTTCGGAAGTTTGGGTGAAACATATCACACAGCTACCACCATTCGAATCTGGCTGACAGTCCCTCCAGGGATGCTGGCTCGTAGATGCGTTCTTGCTCGGAGAAGAACAAAGTCCGAATTGTAGATTCACAGGAATTTCCGCATTTTGCTTCCATGAACTCGCACTCAAGTCTAATTTGCAACTTTGCCTTATAGTGGATCAGCCAAATGGTCGAGTCGGATCCTGGAGGCTCTTCGACAGGGACTTCTTCCGAGCGCGCCAATACGGTGCCGCGGTCGCTTATCCTTGACAAGGCGACGCGAAAGTACCACGTGCGACCCTCTGAGGGCGAAGAGGACGACGACTGGGATCTCGTGCCGAAGACAGGCGGACGTAGGTAAGCGAGAAACAAGTCGCCGAGGCGATTGCTATTCGCTATGATGATGTCAAAGGCCGACGAGCAGCTCAGTAAGCAACCCATCATTTAATGGGCTCAATAAATGATCTCTGAGGCTCAGACGCTACAAAGTGCAATGTCCGGGAGAGAGGCCTGTATACAATCATCTCCTGACAATTTTGTCCGTCGACTCGGCGTCGAGTGACTCGGAGTGACTCCGTCTTGCACAAGATTCTCGAGTCGTCACTATGGAACCAAGCCATTCATCCCTTTCAATTTCCTCCGACTCCCTTGGCCGGATGGAGATGGTACTTGGCCACGAGTTCTGAGACCGGACGACGGCAATGACCTGTTTCTCTTGTTCTTGGTCTCTTTGCCTCTCGCAACTCCCTGGCACCCCCGCTTCTGCCGCACATTGCATCTACACCAGCCTTCTTCGTTTCTGTTTTTCTTTGTTCAACTTCGTCAAGTTCTCGTTTTTCTGAGTCGATACTTCGTCTCCTCGAATTCTTTGGCCTCAATAGTATTGGCTGCAGTTCTGGCCGCGAAGCCTAGACGATCCCCTGAGCTCTGCTGCTGCCCTTCTTTTGTCCCTAGGCCTGTCTGTGTTGGACCCTCTCTCTCCTGGCACCCGCCCTTCCACACGTCATCAACATCGGTCTTCTCAGCTTTCGAATCTCTTCGATTCCACTCCATTCCCTCGAAGAGATTCCACTCCATTCCCTTTGACTCTTCCGTCCGCAATATTTTGACGTCCCATCAACCTCGAAGGCGGACCTGAGCGGACATGTCACGGTCGGAGAGATGTCTGATCTCATTTATTTTGGCTCTGGTCTTCTTTTGTTTGCTTTGGGTCACGGTGGATGGCTCCCTCCGCGTTTCTCATCTATCCCATATAGTATATCCCAATCTCCCTCCGTCCGGCTTCCATGCTGTACGGAGCCGACTCCTCCTTATTACAACCTTATCCGTATTAAATAACTCCAACTAATTGTTCGTTCTTTAGATTGCTCTCTCTCCTAGACTCTCAGATGCACGAGCTCGTATCACTTCTTATAGGTTGGCAAAATTATGCGCAATCCAATAAAATGACTGTACATTCCCGGCCCGAGGTTGACAGTTGTGTTTGAACGAAGGTATTCAATGTGTCTCGTGCTTGCAACCTGAAACCGGGGAGTACATCTTGTCGAAGCGCCAGCTGGCACGATTCGAAGTCTGACCCTTACCCTCTCTGGGACGATTTTTGTACTTCTCTTCTGCAATCTGCAATACCTTTTTTTTGGTGAGTTCGTGTTCATAGGCATGATTTCTCCTTAACCGATTCGTCCTGCTATTCCTCACCTGGATCAAACCAACAATGTTATTATATGCGACGCGTCGAGGCCAGTCCCCATCCATGTCATCGGAGAAATGGTTTCTGACCCGTCGACTGGCTGGCTGCGCGAGACGGATGCCCTGGCTGCATACCGATCACAACGCAAGTTGGAATCTAGTTGAATGACTGTAGCGTACATACGAGGCACATGTACGTAGGACTACATGGGCTGTTGCTCCCAGTGAACGGGACCAATCTGGCCTTAAATCATCCACTCTCTCCACTCCCTCTCTTCACAATTGTTGTACTTCTCTTCTGCGATACCTTCAATTCATTTGATCATGTTCATAGGCATGATTCCTCATTCCTCGATTCGTCCTGCTATTTCTCACCTACATCAAACCAACGATTAATTGAACGCACATGCAATGATGAGTCGAGACCATCCGTGTCATCGTCGATCTCATCTCCTCCGACCTCGACGCTACATGACTGTCTTTCAATAACACGCGCGGAGTCCCGACAGACGATGCGATATTTGTCCGGTTCGCAAGATCCGCTATCCATTATCCACCGTGGCTTGATGTGCGGGAGACAAGGACGGAGGAAATCGGCACAGTGGTTTAGCAAACTGATAGACCGCTCCAGTCGTGGGTGATTGAATACTGTAGACGGGATTGTAACAAGCACACCGCCGGATCCGGAGTAAACGACCGCTGTTAGTTGTCTACTAGCATGGACCCGTGCTACGCACGGCAATCCGTTAAACCGATGATCAGATTTCTTCAATTTTTCTTAGTATTGGACACCAAGGCAGAAAGAAAGGGTCTACAGACTGATCAACATTATGAGACTTTTTTAGTCGGTTGTACGGTCAATCTAAGTAATCGGCGACGACACAGGCAACGTAGACAAATGTATTTTTCGAGATGACTCGTTCGGCGGGTCGGTCGCTTGTTCGGCGGCTTCGCCGCCTCACTCGCTCCCTCCTCCTGACTTCAAGTCGAACTCGACGCTGACCTCAATCCGGATCCCGACGGTGAGGACGTCGGACGATGAGGCAACAGCAGAAACTTGTGCTTCTTGCGTGCCCCATCGACCTAGGAATGTGTGGTTCCCGTGACGTTCTGAGACGAAGACACTATTAAACGATGTAAGAAATGTAGAAGAGAAGGAAAAAAAAAACATACCTGGAGTCTGCGGCACAGGAACACTGGATTTAGGCGCGTTACCCAAGAAAACCACGTTGTCGATCATGTCAACTTTGAACAATTCGTCGTCTTTGACAGTCGCCGGCGAGATAACCCCAACATTATTGACAATTTCTTGCAAGGAAGCGCGGACGGTAGCTTGTGGTAGGCGGTTCCCTCGGTACGGTGGTTGCATCGCTCTTCCGAAGCCATGTCGGTGAGCGAGAGAAGAGGAAGGACTCGGGAGAGGAGAACTAACCCTGAAAAGCAGAACGATGAGCTAGTAACGATGTAGCCAAGCCAAAAGTACTCACATCAGGAAGTACAGGCAGAGGAGAATGATGAAGAGAGCTTTGAATAACATCAGCCAGAGTAAGCTGGAAGAGGCAGGTTGTCCGTCCGCAAAAAAAGTCAGAAAGATCATCGGATACTTGAAACTGGCCTGGTGTAGGAGTTCAGACAGTTGGCAAAGAACAAAATGTTATTAGCAGAGTGCATACAGACGGTTCTCACTTGAAAGCTACAAACTGAGAGTAGTATATATTCTGTTGGGTGGCCTGAGGTGAGCGTGTCGAACATGTTGAACGTGTCCACAGTGTCGTGTGCATCGCAAGTCATGCGCAGCAGCCCATCACGGAAGACTCTGGGATGCCCCTTGGCCGCTACGGCCTGTGCGCGTACCCCCGCGGACCTCCCGTGGAGCGTCACCGAAGACGGCGACGGACATGTACCCGATGTACTCGCCTGTGGAGCCGCCGACGTCTCCGCCTTTTGAGAATTCCAGTGTCCTGCCATCACTGCCGCCGCCAGCGCCGCACCGGACGGAAGTCCCGTGGAAAAGCGCGATGAAGAAGCGTGCGGTGCACCAGATGGGGTCCTCGAGCCGTGACGTAGGTGAGGTGGATTCCAAGAGCCTCCAGTCCTAAGAGATTGCATGCGTTGCAAAGGGATCCGGATAGAAGTGCAAAAGAAAGAGGGCGACTGTAACCCTAACCCATCTTACAAAGCAGAAGTGGTGATACACTCGCTGGATATCCATGGTCGAAACACGGCGAAAACGGTCGATTTCAGCCTGGATTTTCGTCTCATCTTATCAAGGCTGTCTGAGTACACCCTCCCGAGACTCTACTCGGCAGAGACACCCTCAGAATATGGCGTTCGAGGGCCCTCGGTTTGTTTGTCCTCGCTTGATAAACCACTGATATAACCTGATTGGCTGTCGAGGACTTTACGTTAACCCTTGTCTTTTGTATAAGTAGACTAGCAGTGTACCCGTGCTTCGCCGCGGGGAAATGAATGCGTATCAAATTTTATCTGTAGTGATCCTTGCTTAAAGTATTTAGACAGACCTCGCATCGAAAATTCCGTGAAAAGGCCCGTGCTGGGCTCGAATCTAGTACCGTTCCTTAGTTCATGTGAGAAATCTGCCACTCCTCACAACCTTCGGTTGGTTCGTTGTGGCCTACTATACGTTTACATTAGCCATAGCGAGAAACAAAACTATGTACAGCTCCCTCTTATATACGTTGAGTCGTAACCCGTGCCTCGCCACGCATGCATTGAGAACAGAAGCTTTAATTACTTAATAATAGGCGTACAATATGATGCTAGTAGTCGAAAGGACTCGGAAGTGCACGGTACCTGAGGCACGCGAGACGGCTGCAGCGGCCATGGTGCATTAGGGCTGTTGGCTGTCCCGTCGTTTTGACGGTACCTAGACAGGAACAGTCTGTCGCGCGACGACCCTCGTTTGGCTTTTCTAAACCACCGAGTATGTTTATAAGTTGGGATCTAGAATGTGTGTTGGGCTTACCTCTACATGAAGCATTCCTTCCTCAAGGCCATAACATCGTGATTGGCGACAGTCTACGACTTGTTTTTAGGTCCTGTCTACCCGCTATTGGCTGTTTTTAACGGGCACGGCCGCCAAAAGGAATGTCGAAGGGTGCGACGGAACAGGCCAGGTACCCATACGTTACGACGGGGACGGTCCACAGCTCGATGATGCATTCAAAGCAGACGGGGTCAGAGGCAGACGAAGAGGAGGCTCTGAAAGTCAGTTAGATGAGTAAATTTCTTCGTAAGATTTGGAACTTGGAAGGAAGTGGCGCACCATCTACATCCATTCATATGTCCTGTCATTGTCCCTTTCGGCCTGTTTCCGCCTCCCCCGTGCCGTTGTGCAAGAGCTGCTTTGGTAGCAGTTGTGATAAACGAATCTGTCGTTCGCGTTGGCAGCGTGCTCGTGGATCTTGTAGCGAGTGGAGTACTTTGGAGCGGGCGGATGGTGGTGAGCAAAAGAGGAGTGTGTGGCTGTGTACGGTCCGAGGTCCGAGATAACACCGACATACAACGGTGGATCCACTGTGGAGAATCGGCGAGACGGCGAGATACAACAGTGGGGTGGAGCACTGTGGATCCGTGACCTCATAGACAGGTGCGACAGCCAATGAAAATGTCCCGAGACAAACGTCAAGGTGTTCATTTCTTATATAGATATTGGTGTGATATCTCGGCAGAAAAACACCGGCCCGATACGATCAATATACGACCTTGCACGTGATCTTAAAATTACCATATCGGGAAATTTTCGTGTCACGTGATTAACAATCAGACTCCCAGAGCTCCATCATATCAAGCGGCTTGATTTCGGCCCAGATATCACATACTATATTTGATGCACTAACGGTGGTTGTTTTCATCAGATCCCTCCGTGTGAAGTCGTACGGCTTCGAGTCTAAGTTTACAAAACTGCGCCCAACAACAGGTGTAGGTCTGAATCAATTGGCGGGTTCACGTACATAACACCAAGCTCTGATCTTTGATTCTGATCAGTTTCGTACCTACCAGTAGTGTCAAGGCGGCGCCGGAGCAGCAGCCCCCAAGTGTCCAAACAGCCAGATAAAACAAGGGAAGCGGGAAGTTCAGGAGAGGTGTCTAGTATCTACAGGTGGTTTTCAGATGCCAGAGCAGCCTCCAAGTGCCCAAACCGCCAGATAAACAAGGGAAGCGTGGAAGTTCAAACGTTCAGGAGAGGTGTCTATCTTTCAACTTTTCAGAGGTCTAGTAGACAAGCGCGCCGTTGACAGGACCACGTATGTCCAATATAGATAGTCATTTGGGCGCTGTTTTGTGCGATGTAACGGAAGAAGCATCAAAGGGAGTTGCGAGGTGCATGTGTGTGAGCTGTAAGTAGAACACCTAGGGCGCCTGCGGCCACCCCGAGTCCGTGTTCCGTAGGTTAGAGCCATGCGCGCTGCGGGGAATGCTGAAAATACAGGAGGACCAGAGAAAATACGGGAGGGCTAAATGAACGCCCGAGCTCGGCGGCGGTTGTGCCGAGCGGAATTCGGGGGTAAGTGGATGGGCGCTGGCGCCGGGACGGGGTGGGCGCCCATAAGTATACCCCGATCCAAACGTAGAAAAACAATGAATAACCCCATCCATTGCTGATACAGCCAATCCCCTTCTCCGCAGCAATCACGTTAGCTGAAACTGCACACGTTAGACCGGCCAATTCGCGCTTTATCAACCCTACCCTCGCGCCCACCCGTCTTTTCCTACCCACCCACTCCCTTCGAGTCAACGCCCAGCGCTCATACCCATCCTCTTCCTTCCTTAAATTTCTGCATTCCTGAGCTGCCCTCTCTTCTCCCCCCACAAAGTGCCACTTTTTCACAATTACCGATGCTCCCGGTATATGTCTAAAGGTGTGTAGCAAACCATTGTTCAGATAACTCAAGTCTTATAATCGCCAGTTCGTACGTGTTGATTATCTAGAGGAGCATAATCTATTGTCACCGTTCAGTGAAGACGCTGCTTGTTTCTCTCAAGGCAAGTAAATTATTACATTTCATATTTAGTTTGTACAACACTGATATACGCGGAATGTAGGTATGCGTGAACGAAAGGTGGTATAGTTAAGTCATCTGAGTATACGGATAAGTCGTCGGAGTGGCGGTCGTGCAATGCAGAAGAAAAAGAGAGGGCAGCGGCGGCCTATATCAGCAGCAAGTTCAGGCCGCGCTCGTGCATAGTGTCGCGCCAGTCAACGGTGGCTCCGCTGACGTCGCGTTTTTGCCATACGGCCTCCATGAGCAGGCGCGTACGCATCAGGTTTCCGAGGCTCTCCTCGAGCGCTTGAATTCGTCCTTTCAAGAATTCACGACATGTCGAGTCGTCGGTCATGCAGCCCGCCAGACATATTGGGAACACAAGGGCTCTATCGATTTCCGACGCCGGTAATTGCCCCAGATACTGAACGATCTTTGCAACCGAGTCGCTGATCTCAGGAACACCTGTACGTCCGTCAGTAATTTTCTTTCGATGCCAAGAAGACTGCGTACCCGGATTCGAGTCGCTCAGTACGGTGTGCAAGTAGAGCAAAACAGTCTCGTTGAATATCTTGCCTACAAGCTGCCGCGTCTCATTGCTGGGGTACGGCGCGGCGTCCACCGCTTCCGACTCGGCCTGCGCGAGCGTCGGGTGCAACGGCGTCAAGTCAATCTCGCCCTGCCGTGTGGGTGCAGCCGCGCTCTTTCTCAGCCGCTGCTCGATCTCGTCCCCACGCCTTATGAGGTCGCGGTTGCTGAGCGTCCCCTTGCGCTTCTCCGCCGCCTTCCAGTGCGACAGTGCTGATACTTCCGCAATGCCAAGCAAGACCTCTTCCGGGCACCCCGTGATGCTATCCATGCGGATCTCGTTTCCGGGCCATTCGCCCGCCTCTCCGAACAGGCGTTTATAGAGCGTAAGATACTTGGGCGGGCGCATCACCGTGAGACTTGAAAAAATGTCCAACCACTATAGAAAATGAGAATGAGTTGGCCGATAAATACAAGGTGACAGGGACGGGAACGGACCAGAGTGAGTTTCACGATCAGCTGACCCTCGGGAGAGAGGTTAATCAGCGCGAGCCTGGGGTTCTCGCTTGTGAGCAGGTTGGTCTGCTGCGCGAGCCAGTCACAAGCGACAGCGAACACAGGCTGCCAGTCGGTCGTGCCGCCCGAGAGCTGGGAGTACCACACGAGATGCAGCGCCGCGATGACGTCGCTCTCCACGTACGCCCCCGCGTCTGCTTCGCACTGTGCAGTTGGAAGTACGCCTCGTCGTGGAAGTACCTCGCGGTCGAGTGTTCCGGATGGTCTGGCGCTTCGTAGCCGTGGACAACGCGCATTCGTGTATAATGGAGACTAGCTAATGCGCATACTGCGCTTGTTACAGCACCCCGTGGCTCTTGTACAATCATCTGCAAAAGTAAAATCAACCGTGGGAGCTGGGGCTAGGCGGGCAAGGACGTACCCCGCAAGTGACGTTCGTCACGGCGTTGCCCGCGAATATGAACTGCATCTTCCGCACGTGTTCAAAGTAATACATGCAGTGATTTTCTTGCAATGACGAATTGGCCGTGAACAGCGGAAAAGCTGGCTCAGGGGACGGTGCGCGAATGGAAAAGTCGAACGCGTCATTGCCCAGTTGCGCGAAGTCAAAGTCGAGTGAGGGAATCTGTGAGGAACCCGGCGTAGACGACGGCACGGGCGATTCGAGCTGGTTGAATATGCTTGTGTGGAAGTCGACGGGGACAGTATTGTTGATATTAGGGTCGCTAAAGTGGCCCGCGGGAAGATGGTAAAATGCCGAATTGGAAGCACCTGGCGAATACCATGGAGCCAGGATGAGTCATCTTCCGTCCGTGGAACGGGCCTCAAAGCCGTAACAACAAAAAATGCGCAGCTTACCTGGCATTGCTGGATACATGCTGTGGTGCCGGGGCTGGTGGGACTGATAATGATACCCGTAATCGACGGCGGGGCTGCCATCAAAGCTCAGCAGGGAAGAGCTCGACGAGTCGGCGGAGCGGCGATGCTGGGGGTACTGCCTCCGTATCGAGCCGTCGTGCAGGCGCGAGCCGGGCGCGAGCAGCGATGCGCGGGGCTGCCCGCGGATGAGTCCTGCGCGTGTGAGTTGCGCTTTTATGTCGGCCTTATACGCCTCGACGGCCTGTTTGTCCTGCAACCATCATCGTTTTCATTTGGTGGCGCTCATTGGTAACAAATGCTGGGAACGTACCCTCGTCCATTCAGGGCGTTTGGGACCCCATCCGAGGCACGCTATGGTCAGTCGGATGCAGGTCTGGCAAGAGCCGTTTTCGCGATTCTCGTCGCATTTCTACAAAGCAGCGATCAGAAAAATACGACTTCACTCCGACTATGGCGCGTCGCGCAAAACTTACTTTTCTTCGCAAGCGGCACGTCCTGGAAGTGGTGAATGATGAGGTGCTTCCTGACCAAAAAATAGTGGAGGTCACTTACCAGCATCCGCCTTTGCTAGCGCTTGCGCTGCGCGCCAACTCTACCGGGTAACGGCGGGGGGAGGCGCGGAGTCCCGACTCGCTGCCTTCTGGGGTAGGAATCATCGGGACTAGGGGGACGTTGATGGACGCGGGGGAGACGGCGTTAGAGGAGGCGGCAGAGGAGGGGGTCGGAGACAGGCTCCCGCTCGAGGAGGAGGTTGGGCTTCTGTAGGCCATACTTTGCATAAATTGGAGAGGCAAAAAGGAGGGCGTTAACTTCAAGAATAACTCGCCGAACTTTAAGTTACGGAACAAAGCTCAAATTCGGCCGGGAGAGCTGAGACTGTCTAGAATTTCGCATAGAAGCCGGCGGTGTGTTCAGATGGAAGCATTAGATGCCCCGGATGTACGGTCGCGAGGGTGTTCCAGACGGACACAGCCTGCCAGTGAGCAATGGGTCCTGCAAAACATATCACATCTCTGGCCGCAAGTCAAGAACGGTCCTTGATCTCACCCGGTTTGACCGTGTGCATTCCCGCACGCCTGCATTTATCCCCCGATGCGATTTATCATTTCTTCGCGACGAATGACCAGGTAGGCTAGATGGAGATGCTGGACGAGATCTGTATCAAGCGATCGTCCAACTTCTATTGCGATTTCTCAATCGAGATACGATGAGATGCTGTACCCTGCTGTACCTGGGACGAATAAACTAGGCTCACGATGACTGAACCATACTTTGAAATTTGATACAACAGATACATACATGAAAGGCAAAGCGTGCAGATAGGATGTGCAGAGTCAAGAGATAGCGAGAGGGAAAGAAAAAAGAAATCAGACAAGAAGCATATTAGCCCTTTGCAGTACATCGCGCCATGGCACCGGCCCATGCATCGCCCCCTTGGACGACCGTTCATCCCACATCCGCCTTAACAATTTCTTGATCATTGGACTGTTCCCCACCATTGACGCCGACGGCTGCTCGGTCTTCAGACTGAGCGTCGTATAAATCTCGTCCTGCACCCGCTTGTTGTCGGAGAGCGCGCCGCATATGAAGAACGCAAATACAGTGCTCCGCACGACGGAGCTGTACACCTTTGGCGAGTCCACTGCCCTGACGAAGCTCATGGTCTCGTCGATCGCTTCAATGATCTCTGGCACCTGGGTGTAGTCGCCCGAGACGATGGAACGCAGGTACACGCGCGTCGCAGCGCGGAATACATTCGAGCTGAGCTCCCTTGCGCGGTTCGTCTCCGACGTCGCGAACACGTCCGGCTGCGACGGCATCTGGTTGAGGTAATTTTTGTCGAGGTCGTTGGCGCGCAAGACGAGTTCGGGTATGCTCAGGCAGCCCCTGCTTAGCTGGTTCTGCTTCCAGCACGCAAGCGCCGAGGCCTCGGCGAGCGCCCAGACGATCTGGTTCTCGCAGCCCATGACTGACATCATGGACAGCTCGGGGCCGACGGGATGGAGGGGTCACTGAGACCGCTGGTGTGGGGGGAAAATAATTCTCGGATATAATGCAGGAACCGCGGCTCCTTCTGTGTCGTCACAGCCGCGAGGACGTCGAACCATATCGCCGTCTTGATAATGAACCTCGTCGACTCTTTGCAGGTGATGAGGACATCGCGGGGGTTGTTATTTCGGAAAACGCTGTGGGCGTATTGATACGAGAGACGGAGACATTGTTGCCATTGACCGTTTCCGCCGTCAAAGAGAATGGATGAAATAACGCTTATAGCCGCGAGAGCGTCGTCTTCCGTATATGACCCCGGCTTGTCGAGCAACTGTAAAAGCTCGTCGTACTGATGTTTTGTAGCAGGATCGCTCAGCGCTACATAATTTTCAGACGGGCACAGAGCGCGCTGGTGGTGGATAGACGCGAGGAGGCGGGCGGCATCTCGAGACCTAGGACTTGCCAAGGAAGGCGAAATAATGCTGCGAATCTGGAAGCTGTCGGCTAGAAGATACTGCAGATCCACAACCTTGCCCAGGTAGTAGGTGACTAGGTGGTCGCTATTACCTCCAGGCTTCAAATTCGATGACAAGTATAGCAAGTCGGAGCTGGGGATTTGGACGCCAGAATTCTCGTCCGTGAAGTACATTTCTTGCATTTGATCTTGCATGTCGTCCACGTCGTCCGGGTACGAGGCGTGGTACGTGTCCGAGAACGAACTCATCAGAGCCGGTGTCGAAGAGGAGCGCCGTGGATTCCCTGCCAAAAAGGAGGGAGTTGAGTATATTACTAGATTACAACATTCAGTATGGGTACAGAGTCTTACATGCAACTACATGATTAGGATTATAGACGGAGTTTGAATACATGGGACTTCGTGGTGGAGCTGCCTGGCGAAGAGTTACCAAAAGGCGAGTTGACGCGCATCTGGTCCACTGGTAGACTTGAGCACGGAAACAACTTCACAGAAAAGAAAGTATTACACACTTTGGTGGTACTCCATACCAATCCAAGGGGGCTGCTCGCGAATGGCAGACTCGTGCTGGAGGTGCCGTGGGGCTTCGATGGGGGAAAGCGTCAAGGCAGGGGTCGGGGGGCTCTCGGAGGACGAGGGGGTGCTGTCCTCGTCGAGCCGCAGGAAGGGCTGAGCATGTTCGGAGCCGCGGGTGCCTGCACCAGCATGGCCCTTGATCATGCCCTGGGCGGCGAGAAAGAGCTTTATTTTGTCGCGCATCTCAATAACATTGCGACTCTCCTAGACCGATCGTCAGCTGATCGGGGTTACAGGACGCGACAAACACACATACGCGCAGCCATTCCGGGCGCTTCGCGCCAAAACCAAGGCACTGCAGATGGAGACGGACGCAGGTGTCGCAGTTGCCCTCGTGGTTCTGGCGTTCGTCGCATTTCTGCGGGCGATGAGTCTAGCGAAGGATTACGGTGTGTGTACGGACCTTTCGACGGATCCTGCACGTGTAGCAGCCCGACTTGGCGCGGACGGCGCCTTTTGCTTTAGGCGCCCCGGGCTTCTTCGTGACAGACTCCTTTGGTGCCGCAGGCATGAGGACTGTGCTACTCGTTGGCTACTCGATGGCGGGTCGGGGTCAGAGGTTGTTGGCAGAGAATCGGGCCATGCAGGTTGGGTATATGTACACACAAACCTGCGGTCAAGAACAATCTCGGAACGTGGATGGGTAGGCTGTATGTAGTCCACAAACTGGACACGGGTCGCCGGGGTCCTGCCCTTGTTCCATTTTCTGCGCACGGCCTCGGCATCGCCCTTTTTTGTCCAGTCCATCAGTTGAACACACATGCCTTCCCGCTCTGTTTCGAAATCAGGGCACCAATAGCTCCAGGCGCTATCCCCACTAGTCTTAATGAAAAAACATATCCAGGCATGTTCCGAGGTCCATAGTGTACACTTCAGTTGGTCGTAAACTTCGAGTTGAAAACAAAATCCTTTTCAAGACACCAGCACTCCTCCTCCAGCGGGAACAGACGATCCACCTGCACTGGGTCGCCGCACTCTCGTAATCAGCCCACTCCCACCGGAGGAAATGCCCGATGCCGTGGGGCTGACGTCGGCTGCAGCGATCTTTGAAGAGTCCCCCGGCACGCCGCCTGATCCAGATCGCCGTGCGATAAGCGCGCGGACGGCACCGAGCCATTTGATCTCATCCTCTTCACTAGGCGCGCAAAGCAGCAACGTTCTCTTGGTCGTCACAATCTTGAACGTATGCGCGCTGGGGTCACCGTCGTCCGCTCCAGCGGGGGAAGATGCCGTTTGCGGTGATATAAGAGCGGGATTCTGCCGATTCGGAGGGAGGGTATACTCCAGTGCGTCCAATACTTCTGCAAACGGGAACCGCCGGTGCGGCCTGGTATCCTGTAAAGAGGAGGAATTACCTCATGCGCGCATATAAAAACACGATGCCCACCATGTGGCTGCCAGAATAGACCAGCTGTTCAGCAGTGAGCACGAACCATCGCTTTCGCCAGTTGCGCCGTTTAGACCCGCACTTCATCAGGTACCCGGTGAGAATGTTCTTCGACGGGTCGATGGGGCCCTTCGTTGAAGGAGACGTGCCCGGCGCCGGGCGCGTCTGCGAAGACAGCGAGTACGTTCGCTGCCCGCTGGGAGACGCATCCTCCGAGTCAGAAGAAGTCATATACCCATGCGAGGGTGGCGACGGCGTAATAGGAGGAGGTGCCTGGTGTGCCCTTCCGCGAGGAATCGGAATGGGATTCGACGAAGACCCGGCAGATGCAGCAACAAGCGCCTGCCTTGCCTCGTCGATTGCTTTGACCCAGTCCTCTACCTCTGCTGCATTTTTAGCTTGAAGATAGAACGTTCGAACAGGAGAGACGAGTCCGAATGTGTTTTCGTGCCGCTTAAGCGCGACTTTGGTGCACGAATGAACATCGGAGAGATCGAGCAGCCGGAGGAGCTGGTATTCGGCCGCAGTTTTGTAATACGCCAGATGAGCGGTGCGCAGGACAAACCAGCGCTTCTTCCACGTCTGTGCAGGACCCACAATGAGAACAAATCGAAGATGAAATCAGAAACAGAGCCAAGACCTTTCTCCGCTCGCCCTTCTTCCATAGGTAGCCAGCTTTGATAACGCTCTCTTCTGCGGAAACACGCGCCCTGGCATCTTCAGTTCTCCACCCGCCCACCTCTTCGTCTTCTTCCTCGTCCTCTGAGTCCTCCCCGCTGCCAGACCGCCGCTCAGCAATAGAAGACAAGAGTGGCGTGGCTGATGCGGCCATATGCATGCTGCCGCTGGCAAGCAGTCCTGAGGGACCAAAGTTATCGGACACAACGACAGAGTCCGAGTCAGATTCTGTCCCGGAAACAGCGGCGGGCGTCTAGATTCGCGACGTTAAAAAACGGACACGCAAGCCAGCAAAGTGTACGGACTCTTGGTGACTTGCTGGGTACCATCGAGTGGACTGAGAGTTTCCTGGAAATTTCCTGAGGCGATGGCGGGGGCGCCGCAGACGACATGTTGGCCTCGGTGCTCCCGAGGGCGGAGTGCACGCAAGACAGTTCTGATCGACAAATACGGCTCTACAACGAACGTCACAGTCCTTTTTAAGTTTCTCGCAATTGCGATCATGGACAATGGACTGGCACATATACAGCAACTAGTAGTTGGGTGCATTGTCTGTCTTTCCATGAACCTCGACTGCCCAGTACATAGGTCCGCAAGTGATCCACGCCGCGAGGCAGGTGGCCCGATTAATTAGCTTCAGATTTCCGATATCCTGTACCCTTGAGAAATCTTCAATAAAAGGTCCGGCTCAGTCTTCTGCTTCTCCCGCCCTTCCTGCTCTGGCTGACTCGGGAATGGGCACAAGTTGGAGGCGTAGTAAAATGAGGAAGTGATTGCTTTCCTTTTCAGGAAGCTGCTTACCGCGGGGCTAATCGATTGCTTGCTCTTTACAAACATTCACTATGTCCGAGACGTATACCAAAGCCCAGTTCCTCAAAGCCGCCGACATCGTCACCAAACTTCCAAGGGTGGGCCATCGTGCTACCCACCGATGACAAGCTCCAGGCACGTTTTTCTGATATCGATCGAGCGATACAGTCGACTCATGTGTGCAGTTCTACGGGCTATACAAGCGGGGTCGGTTCTCTCAAAGCTCTCATCGAATGCTTCGGAAGCTGACGTTATACAGGCATGGAGGAGACCGTGAAAACCCCTGGGATGTTCGATTTTGAAGGCAAAGCCAAGCTGTAGGTCTATTTATCGCTTTCCGAATGCATCGCGTCCTGACGCGCTCTTTTTTAGGAAGGCGTACGAGGAGCTCAGTGACGTGACCGCAGAGCAAGCCTGGACCAGATATGTGCGAAACTCCCTACCGGTGATTTCTGCCGTCTCCTCTGT
>QVIE01000008.1:0-19087 GCA_013387415.1 Panellus pusillus
TTGAAGGTATAGTCTAATCCAATATGAAAAATATTGGTATCAATGCAGCAAGTTAATAGGAGTAGCGAGGTTAAAAGCCCTAGCGAAAGCGACTGGACTATTATTCTTAATATTAATTAAATCTAAAATAGTGGCGGGTAAGTTACTTCTATTAGACCCGAAGCCAGGTGATCTTACCAAGACCAGATTATAATGGATCGAACGGTGGATGTTGCAGTATTCTCCGAAGAGTTTTGGTAAGCGGTGAAATGCCAATCTGACCTGGTGCTAGCTGGTTTTCTACGAAAACATATTTAAGTATGACATCTACACTAAATTTATGGAGGTACAGCACGGCAATTCCCAACAAGTTAAAGCGTTGTTCTAGCTTAGTCGCAGCATTGCTAAGTAAACATAAAAGTTAAATAGAACTACTTACCTTTAATGCGTTTAGGTTGAGGGGACGTGGAAATCCTACCTTTGGAAGCGAATCTCGGAATTACATAAATTAATGGTAGATATTCAGACTGCTCATGCTAAGTTGGGTAGTCAAGACGGAAACAGCGAGAACACTGATCAAGGTCCCAAATGATTGTTAAGTGAAATTAAGGTCGTAGCAAAATCGGATACAGCTGTAATGTGAGCCTGGTAGTCGCTACATTTAAAGAACGTAAGTAACAACGCAGCAGCAAGTTAGACTGTGGCGCCGAAAATTTAACGGGTCTTAAACAATCAACCGATATCGTGTTGGTTTTGAATATCTTTGGTTTAAAACCTTGGCTAGCTCACGCTAGCGCACGCGTTTCCTGTAAAGGTAAAAGCAAGGGCCACGGGATATTCTTAATCTAGGTAGTAGAACATTCAGTATATACTTAAGACTAAACAGTGTTTCATTGTTTATATTGTAAAACTGAAAAGAGAATGCTGACATGAGTAACGTAAAGAAAGTATTAATCTTTCTCGCCGAATGCGAAAGGTTTCAACAAAACGATTACGATGTTGAGTTATACGGTCTCTAAGGACTAAAAAACGAATGTTTTGGCTGATGAGTGTAGAATCTTAGTAATTAATTAGTCATGTATTCTGTCTTTTATAGCCTTTATTATTAAAGGTCGGGAAGAAACAGTTTAAATTGATCAGGAAATAAAAATTACTAACCTAGGCGGAACTCTGCAATCTTAGATTTGCAGAATAAAACTGCCGTAAGGTCATGTTTTGATTTAAATTAAAGGCATTAGTATTCAGTGTATTGATTTTGCTAAATAATGAAGTGTTGGAATTAAAGCAATTCATTTTACCTTGCTATCTCTGCTACCGCAGTTTTGGTCTTTGAAATAACTGTTTGGACAGTTTTTCAAGGTTTATAAAGGGTGCAAAAACTGATATTGGCGGGCTGGCGTACGCTCTGCCCAACGCAGCCTGCGTCATCTTCGCTGTCTTCGCTACTGCTTGAAGTGTCGGCTGAATCAGATGTGTCGGGAGATCTCGGCGGCGGGCTCGAAGACATCATGGGCGGGGGTGAGGGAGCGCGAGTGATAGCTATCCGGGGAGATTTTGTGTTCTTTCTACGTTTTGCAGTGATATTCATTGCCTTGGTTCGAACGGGAGGGTTTTGCGCGAGAAGAAGGGATATTAGGAGATGGAAGTTTGGCTGTAGTGATTTCGTCTGAAGAAGCGGTTTTGTGCGGCAGTGGGTGTCCGGGAAGCAGCAGCAGCCTTGCGCATCCGATTCGAGAGGTTGGAATGTTTGTCTTCTTTGGCTACTCGCAAACCTGAGAGATCATTGTAAGGGTCGTGCTGATCCTCAAAGTCAGGGACGTACCTCTGGAGTGGAAGTAATCGTAGATATGCCTACGATCAACATTATACTTTTGCACCAGCTGCTGGCGGACCTAGATGGACAATCAGAAGTGAGAAACGATACAAACCATGTGCCAATACTTGGAAAGAAGGCATCTTCGCGCCAGGAACAATGAACGCGTCCATCTCGGCCGCCAGCTCTGGACCTAGACGAACTGCCAGCCTGGAATCGGTTGAGCGCCACAATCCGTGATATGGAATCTTGGTCTCACCGATCTGGGTCAATGCGGCGAGGCTTAGCAGCTATGAGCGGAGTAGCAGGAACAGGGTGTGTTACATACTACCTTCATCTGGCCATTGGTGGCATTAGCCAGAGGCAGACCATCGCTGGATTCCGAAGGCTGACGTTTACGTTTCCTGGACAGCTGCGAGTCGGGAGAGAGTGACGAAGAGAGTGGAAGTGACTGAGAGTTTCGCTTGGGCATGAGTGTGTCGCGATGAGGAGACTCCGAGGAGGAGGGATAAGAAGATACCGTCCAAAAGCGGACTCTGAATCTGAGTTCAACGCCCCGTCGGGCCCCCACGTGTCCGCGTAAATCACAATCTCACGTGCTACACTATTAGAAATACAAGCTGGCCGCGAAAACGACTTGAAGCAAGTTAGGAATGGAGACAGGAGAAGAGAAAAGCACGCACTGTCTCGTTTGATTTTAATCTGGGACTCTTCCATTTTTTTGAAAAGCTCTGCATCACCAATGACTCGAGCAGCATCTCGAACCTCCCTACAAGTCTCATCGAGACGCGTAATCACGCGTACAATAGTCCCCTCCGCGACGTCGGTGAGATTCGTTATCTGCTCGAACGGCTGGAAATGGCGTTCATCAGTGCTTCAATAAACTATTGTCGTCCAAAAGCGTACCATCCCTTTGGCCCACTCGTAAACTACCTCAACCAATCCAAATTTGAGATTGGAACGAAAATCCTCCGCCGCGACCTTGTGGAAATCCTGTATGCGCCCTACCCGGTCGCTGATTGCAAGAATAGCGTCTCGCCCCTCTTCCAGTCGCGGAGATAATACTGGTTCGACGTCGGTCTTTTCTTGGAACACGAAGCAGGATAGCAGGGCCACTACTTCTTCCGGTTCGTAATTAGCAAGCGTGTTCTCGAGGATCAACTCCGTCAGAACCAGCTCGTTTGCGGAATTGATCTGACACGGTCCGGTTAGATCTGTGAGAAAGGAACCGACGGGGCGCCTTACTTCGCAGGCTACTCTGCCCTTCAATAGGACAGTCGAGTTCTCATCAATGAATTTCAACTCCTGGAGCACCTCGATCCGTTGCTCGTAATCGGGTATAAGTTCTAGATTCTGATCTGATATGGCGAGTTTGAGATTTGCGATGTTGGCTCGCAGGACTTTTTCGCCATGAAGAATAGAATACTGCGTAGTAGTTAGCTTGTAGCGGAATCCAAAGCTTTGCGACTTGCATGATCCTCAAAGTCGCTGCACAACAAACACGCGCGGTTTTCCAAACGCTTGACGAGAGTGTTCCTAGATCTCAACGTGTCTTGGAAATCCAAGGCACGCATCCGAGCCCAATCAACCTCCGGGATCGCCGAGGCCGCAGACCACTCGCTCATGAGGCCTTGCAACAGCGCAAGAGCTGATCGCATGCGAGAAATAAGGTGTCTCTCGACGATCGCGTCGACATCAATCTGCTTTCGCACTTAGTTCGTTGCAGGAACCCATTTTAGCCTGTCGCAGGAAGCACCTTGATTGTTCGAGCGGTGACGAAGGAAATGCTCGTCAATGGCACCGCCGTCACTTCGTAAACCCCGTCGGCGATCGCCAGCGATGCAGGGTTCGGTGGCCATCTAGGGGTAACGGCCTGGGGGTCTATATCTAAAGCAGCCGTCAGTCAGTCAAAGTACGCCATCACACGATAGATAGACTTTACCCCGTTTGCGACTCTTCGTGTCCACATCTACAAGAGCTAGAACGAAGTACGTCCGGACCTTATCCAGAACTCCGGTTTCTGATGCCACTAACGGGGCTGGTTTCAAAAGAACAGCAAGGTTATTGGATCTGAAATGCTATCATATGATTGAAAAGCGCACCCAGCAGGTCAAACAGGATCACGCACCCCGTCTCGCAATACCACGACCCTCCCAGAGGCAAGAGACTTGGCCCCTTGCGGATGACTAACAGCCATGGAGAGCAATCTTTGATTTGCGGAAATGATGGCAAATGAATCGTCATAGTACGCATTGATATCAGGTTGACAAACGTCGCAGCGGAGCTTCGGTAGAGTTGAAAGCGTCTTCTCGCTCTACGACAATAGTCGGGTGAGGTTGAAACACTTGTGGCGTAGAGACAGACCTCCAACACTTGTTTCTGCTGATCTGGCAGCAACCTTTGCGATGCGTTCTCAGAAAAGCTTCTCTTGATCATCTCCTCAACTTTCAGAGCTTCGACCCGAAGCAAGTTCAAGATCATATTGTAAGTCAGCCGGAATTGAGATGAAAGCTTGCCGGGCGTTCCTAGCATCATCGTCTGGAGCGTAGTTTGCTGCTAGAAGTTCAGTGCTCAGCTGATTATAATTGGACTTGCAACACCACCTCCGGTAAAGAATCATTGGCGACGATGATGACCGTGCCCGTGGGGTCTAATCCGCGACGCCCGGCACGACCAGCCATTTGCGTATATTCCCCAGGCAGTATGTCGCGGAAACTACGTCCATCATGCTTGCGAATTCCGGAAAAGACGACACATTTCGCTGGCATGTTGACGCCCTGTGATCATGATGAGAATGATGCTACACTGTGCATGGCTAGGACAGCAAACCATGGCAAATGTCTCGGTCGCGAACAGTATCTTCACCAGCCCTCGAGCAAAGAGTATCTCCACCACCTGATACGTCGTTAGAGCCGAGCGGAGCCCAGTCATTCGAAGGTTATCACCTCTTTGACCAGGGGAAGAAGGCCACCATGGTGTACAGCAATTCCACGAGAAAGCAGATCCCGCATACGCCCGATTTGCGGCAGCTTTTTGTCGGAGCCTGAACTGCAATCTGAGCATCCAATACAGCACATACTTTGAGACTCGACCTTTGAGTCGCGCCAGGGCTTTCTCAATAGCTACGTGTACTTCACTCTTCTCAACCGACGTGCAAAGGTCGGCATTCGTCAGGGTTGCTGCGTTCTCCTCGCACCGTTTCTTCGAGAAGGTAAAGACAACAACGGGAAGAAGAGCTTTCTTCCGCAAGTGCCCCACGAGGTGGACGTAGAGGTTCTTGTCTGCTGCATGGTGCATTGTTCGGGGAAGAGCTCCGCCGCCTCCTCGTCCGCCCCTAGCAGGAGGTGCACCGCGTCCACGAGCAGGGGCACCGCCGCGCTGCTGACCGCGCTGAGCCGCTGCTGCACCTCGAGCACCTACCCGCTGCACTGGAGGAAGCCCGGCTGCCTCTCGTTCTTTATCTTGCTTGCGTCGGAGAGCTTCTCCGGCTTCCTTATACCTAAAAAAAGAAGTAAGGCGACTGCACGGTCTAGCAGTGAGGCAACAGCGCACCCTAATGCAAGGAAGTCGCGACGAGCGTCCACAATCTTGTACATTTCACGACCGGCGTAGAGATAGTGTTCAAGAGGCACTGGTCTTTGCGCGGTCGAGATGACGTAGATGTCTTTCTTCTTGGTCCGCCTATTTGCAGATGAGGCATAGGTACAGGAGGGAAGAAAAAAAGCTCACCCAACCCAGTCGGCAAACTCCTTAGTGTTGGGGACGGTCGCAGACAAGAGAATAATGTTAACATGGTCCGGGAGCATGATAATAACTTCTTCCCATACAACACCGCGCTGCGTGATGACACGTTCACTAAGAGTTCTTCGCAGTGGATCTCCACTCTTACCTCCGCATCGTTGACATAGTGTACCTCATCGAATATCACGAATTCCACATCTCGGATGAGATCGGCGCCTTTGTAGAGCATACTCCGTAAAATCTCCGTGGTCATGATCAGACAGCTTGCTTCAGGGTTAATTTGAACGTCTCCGGTCAGGATCCCGACCGATGACGGTTTGAATGTCTGCTTGAAATCACGGAACTTCTGATTCGATAGTGCCTTGATGGGGGACGTATATATCGCACTGCGCAAATTAGTTCCAGCAACGGTCTGTTTGGAGGGCGCACCGAGTCAAATGTTTTTTCCGCTAGGGCGATGGCATACTCCGCTACAACGGTCTTCCCAGCGGATGTATGAGCGGCGACGAACACAGAATCACCCATTTCGAGATGATACACTGCCTGTTTCTGGAATGTATCGAGTTCGAAGGGGTACTGTATTCGTTGACTCAACAAAATATTACTAGCAGTAAAAAGTAAAAACGGAGTAACCTTGTGGGCCATTTCTGGCACAAGCTCATGAAAGTTCGAGAGCGGTGTATTGACATCAATCACATGCGCCCAGTCCCGCTTCTGAATGCGAGGTGCTCGGCGACCCATAGGTTTGATTGGTTTGAGGTGGGAACGCTGGACAATGGCGAGATGATGGAACAAGACGGTGGCCCAATAACAGGGCTTACAGTGGTAGGTAGAAGCTCATCTATCTCATTTGCGGACCCAGAGACCCCTGCGTCTTGCATTTCGTGGAAGTACGCGTCCGCGTCAGCAGTCTGCGAACGATGTAGTAGAGCCGTGAGATGAAGAAAATTAAACCAACCAGCTCATCGGTTCTATGGGAGCTGTGTTGCGAGGGTTGTCGAATTCGAGCAATCCTTCGTCAGCGTCCCCGGCAAAGCGCAACCCTCGAGTGAAGCCAGGAGGTATGGTCTTGAGTCCGGCTTTGGATTGAGAATCCGGATTTGTAGAGATTGCAGCATCCTCAAGGCCACCCGGCCAGAATGGAACATAACCAGATCGTCCGCGGACAAAATTCTTGCTTGGGCCCGGGGTACGATCCATAGATGTTGAGGTAAGACCGGTCGCGACGCGAACGTTAGGAATCTGGAGGCTGGAATTAGCCCACAAAAAGGTAGCCCTTCGCAGTTTACCTCGACATGACCAGTGACGCGTCCGTTCAACCCAGTTCGGATGAAAGACACGCTCGTAGGTGGCGGAGACGGAGTGAACGAAAGCAACGAAGGTACAGATAACTCTGATTTCCAATACCTACAAGCCGAAATTGAATGAAGGTTTTACATGAATGCACACAGGCCGTACGTTTGGTACGACGGTAGCCAGTGGGCTGGCAAAGTTTCTCGGGGCAACAGTAGCTGTTCTTCGATCTCTCGATGGACTTGTTCCCGAGATGGGAGACCTGCGAGCCCAAGGTCTCTCAAAAAACATCTTTCGCAGCGGTGGGGCAAACGATTTGGTGCACAAGATCACGGTGGATGTTTTGGTGGTCGATGTCCTCGGCGTCCATGCGTTGTTTGGATAGTGATCGATTGATCGCTGGCCTGTTTCGGTGACGCGATGTCGAATCCTATCTCTAGACACGACGATGAGCGCGCCGTAGACGCGATAATCCGATCTTCGTCCTTCACCCACTGACGCCCAGTGCCAAAGATGAAGCGCTGCGGCTTGATACCTGATGGGCGGCGCTCAAGCGATAGGAATCTGTTTCAAATTGATGAACCCTGTTCAAATGTTGCCGTACCGGAGTCGAGAGCTCAGCTGAAACGCCACAGAAAACTTTTGGATTCAGCCAAGACACAGTCGCACCGCTCGCTTCCTCTCTTTTTACCTTTCGACCTGGGCCAGCCCCAGTCTACACTCTCTAATAACACTTACCACTATGGCTCTATGGAACTTCACCTTTGATGACACGAGCACATTTCTCAACTATTGTTTGTTCTCCCTCACGTTTGTGCGTTTTCGCCGCTAACGCTCACCTCAAGTCCCTTATGGTACGGTAAATTTTTCGTGCTTTCTCTCGGCTGAACATCTCAAAAGCGGATGGTTCCAATTCTGGGCTCGCTAACGGTTGGGTGCCCTGGTACTCTGTGTCTGGATTTCTTTCGACAAACGGCGAGGGTGGTTCCGGCGACTCCTATCACCTCACATCTCTGTCTGGCGCCTCTGTTACTTTGACATTCTATGGTATCTCCTCCATTCAATTCCCTTCTTTAACTGTTCTGAAACTTGTTCTAGGAACGGGAGTGGACCTGTACGGTATCTCGAACAGTACTTACAATGTCACTCTCGACGATGTGCCATACCATCTCGACAATATACCAAATGGAATGCTAGCCTCGATAGCTAATCTGACCGAAACAACGCATTCCGGTACGTCACCCTCCACAGGCTCTACATACTTGAACAACAATCTGCAGTGAGATTAACTGCTACACCTACCAGCTCTTCTCAACAGCTGGCTTTTGACCGCGCTGTGATAGTCACACCTCTTGTGGATGAGTGCGTGTACTGTTACACAAACAGATGATGGATGCCAGTCTCAGTGATCTTTAGCCAAATTCCCACGGAAGCATTTTATGACAACTCGGACATGTCCAAGCTGCAGTACACTGGAAGTTGGAGCTCGGCCACAGCCCCCGGCATCCCAAACGCAACGGTGACGCACCCCTGGGAAGAGACTACGAGCGCTGGAGCCTCAGTATCCATGGACATTGGTTTGGGCGCAGTTGGGGTATCTATGTGGGGGATGGCCAACTGGGGCAATTGGCTTTACACGGTGGTAAGTGATCGAGAAATTCATGCTCAGACTCGCGCCGATGATTGCACTGTAGTCTGTTGATGGTGGCCCGAAGAACACTTACAACTGCAGCACGTTTTGGAAAGTCCCTGATGCCCTGCTATATTATCAAGGCGGCCTCGATCCTACAAAGAACCACACGGTCACATTAACCAATACAAGTCCTCAGTTGAAACTTGCGTTGAATTCAATGCGAGTTTATAACGTCGATATCGATGACACCGCGATCTCTCCCTCCAATTCAGCCGCCCCGGTTAGCTCCAGCAGCTCTGTTCCCAGCGCCAGCGCCAGTTCTCTCAGGTATGTAACTTCTCTTCCTTTCGAAATGTACCTTGTAACGCCATATCCGCAGCACCCCTGCCAGGCATTCATCCGTGAATGCAGGGGCCATCGCTGGTGCAATTGTTGCTGTACTGCTTCTGGTCTTGGCTGGTACCTACTTCTGGTGGCGGCGTTCTCGCCGAAGCCGTGCGTCGCCGATCGTCGAGATGTCCCAGATCGAACCATACAAAGATCGACCAGCACGTCACCCAACCTTGGCCAATTACTCCTCAGCAGTGGCACTCAACTCTTCCGAGAACGAATCGCTATACTCCGCTCCGACGACTCAAATCAGCGGACCTCCCGGTGCAACTCTCATGGCCTGGGGATATGACGACGACGGCAACACTTCTTCGGAAACAGGCCCGCCAAATAACGCGAGTCAGTCCTCAGATTCTCGCACCGATGGGACGAGCGGCCCTTCGAACAGCCGACGTTTGGGCGAAAAGGCTCCTCGCGCCAGTCCCGCACCCGCACCTGCTTTGGCACCGCAAGCTGTACCCGCAACAGCAGCTGCGCCGGATATCGACCAGATCATCGAGCTCATCGCACAGCGTATCGATCAGGGTCGGGGGAATGGCGTCGCCGATTTGACCGCTCCCCCGAATACAGAGGCTAATCCTCAGTTCCGTACTTGTTGTGTTGTTCTGTTTTCTTCAAAGAGTGCACGCTGGAATTACTTTGTCGCTACTGTACAACTAACTATTATACTTACCAGCGGAATGTCGACGGTGTCACATGATTTGACCCGGCCACCGTCGTCAAATTACAGCAAGAGCGGAGCGTCTCCTACACTCTTGAGAGAATGGATTGACTCTGCAGCTACCTGCGGTATGGAAGCGGACTCGAGGTGATGAAGTGAAAACTGGAAAGCTGATTTTTTGGATGGCCAGATGCAGACGCGCAAAATACTTGTTTTCCTTCTTCCCCTGTTACCTTGAAATGGCCGGTGAAGCATCTGCTGAACCCCGCTCGCCCGGCTCTTCGACGATGTGCCTGAGATGAGAGACCTGTGAACCCCGCTCTTTCTGCGAATGTAGGGAGAGCACTACAGCAGTGCACACTATTGCCGTGCTCGCCAGTCCTTGGAGTGTCGATCTTGTGTTGGTTTGACGAGAGATCACATGCTCATCGGACCACCGGCGGGATGTCGGAATCCTCTAACTTCTGACTTACCTGATGAGCGGACAGGACCGAGTCGATTAGGTCTTCGTCCACCTCGAGACTCGTCCGCCTCAGGACATATTTACTGGGCCATTTTCTCTGGTTCCTCGCTCTCTTGGAGGCCATTATCTTTATCTTGTGAACTCATCTTCCAGCCAGCAGTCGAGATGAACACTTGATTAGCAGGGTACCTCATGTTCATGTTTCTCTCTGGTTTGTGGATGTCAGCTAAAGAAGCCCAGACTTAATCTTCCACCGGAATTGGCAATTCGGCGCTGTCGCTCACTGCATGATCTATAATCCTTCAAAGAACTTGCTGTTGACCTTACTTATCCAGTCTGCTTCTAAGTATTGCGTAAGCCAGGAACTTGTCTAATCTCATACTGGTTGTTCTTGGAATCTTGACTTCGATATCAGATACCTATCCTTGTCGTATCGATCAGTGTGCGAAGATCTCCCACATTCGTAGACTCAAGACGTCAGCGCAAGTCGGCATGTGTTGCCAATATACTTAGACAAAGTTTGAGAGACTGCCACCTTGGAACATACTTCGTGGAGCTGGCGGAATTCAGCAATTTTCCGCTCAAATTTTGAATTTCTCGACCTTGTTGCACTCAACTCCAGCTGTCGAGCCGTGGAGTTCACCATGGAGTCTGCGTTCATTGCATCGCCCGCGCTCTCAACGGCCTTGCAGAATTTCACCGGTCTCATCCTGACTGGCATTCCTCAGCGCCGTCCGGAGCTCGCCTCTGATCAAGGTGCAGAGCAGGCTCGACTTCTCTTTGCCTCCGCTGCCTTTGGCATGTCTTTTGACCCACCTCATTGGCACCATGCGACAAGTACAGTGGTACGAGAACTTGCCAGTACATAAGCCGACGTGTCTCACTGCTTTTCTGGAATCCGAGTTTTCTCAGTCGCCATATTGATCGGCATGCGAACGCAGAAGATTCTCTAGAAGCTTATGCTCAGAACATCAACATCTGTCGCTAACCTGTGCAATCCTTACTCCGGAGCTCTTTCTCTTGGAGCCAAGCCGGAACACGATGTGTTAGCGCTGACGGTGGTCAGCACTCTACTGGTCGAAATCTTTCGGCAGTGGTCTCACAGGCCCTCACGCGACCAGGATGTCCTTCACCATATGTAGCTGTGGCGCTGATACTTTGCAATGACTTCGCTCGCTGTCTTTTTGTTTCGATGATGCTCCAGTAGTCACCGTGGACTGCCCTCACTGAGCGGTACCGAAGCGAAGGTAGAAACCGCTGCAAATCGTAGATGCTGGGATGTTACAATGGATCTCGGCCTGGGACCTTTGGGCTGGGCGATCTGAATCTCATTGAAATATACTATACGGCCTTATAATTTCTGGCCACGGTTTTCATCCTCTTGTTGTCTTTTTTGTCTGTCTCCGATCAAAACATGCAGGGGAGGAAGGACCCCTTTACTTCCACTACTGCAGGTGTGATTTGCTACCGGCGACAAATTGCCTCGGACGTGGTTGACAAAAAGGGAGTGTCATGCGAAATCAAATCGTATTTATATAATTCAGGCGCGTCGCGCTCATGATCACACGTGACGGCGTTCGAGCCATCAGTGGTTGTGCCAAATACTAACATACTGCAAATTCAATGGGTCCGGTCCATGACTCCATCCTTGATCTCGCCGTCACCATACCCCCTTGGTTGACGTTTTATCAATTCTAACGACAGCGCCGGTGGATCACTCTTCCTACAACGATGGCGACTGGTCGGTCGGGGTATGGTAGGGGCCCCTGGCCCCTTTGTGTACTAGTATCGCCAATCATTGGCGGAGAATACTCTAATCTTTAATCTGTATCCCAGAAAATTGTACGACAAGTTTCGATGTGGGTGTCGCACCGGACAGTGTCAATGCTCACGCGCCCCGCTTCCCGGTGTCAGGTACAAGCGCTTACATCCGCGAGCCCGTTCTTCGCGGGCTTGTGCATGGGCCGTTCACAACGACCACATCTTCATCAAGCTGGATTTATATTATTGTCATCCATGTCCCGAGAATGAATGAAAACATGACGGCGCCACAAAGCCATTAGGGGTCTCTTCGGTCTGGAAAATTCGCATGCACTGGCCGTTTTCTCGCTGATTTCGGTTGTTGCGACGCGAGACTACTTAATGGCAAATATCATGCTTGTAGGTCAGTTTCTGACGTAGTATGCGTTCAGCGCGCCCAAGTACTAGATAAAGCGCAAACCTTGGGCGGGTTTCTCTTGGTTTTTTTAATATGTAGCGATCGTCGATCGAGATGCCTTGTCACCGCCGGTAGGTCTCGCCTGCAGTTCGCTTCCTTAACAACTACATATGTATGTACATCCTTTACAAGGTCCCTTGAAAATGCATTGATATAGTACAATTCAGTATGTGCAGGCGGTACATGCGGTGAGGGTATTAGTATGAGGATGTAGATGCGCAGGCGTCGAAAGCAAAAACAGTGTGGCTAGCCAGGGTGTGAGTGTCGAAACTATGTATACATAACTATGCGATTAAGTTAGTGTTAGGGACGGAACTGAGGCCATATAATAGTGCAATAAAAAAAGACCGACGGGGTCGGGCCTAAAATATCTTCTTGCGACAGTAGACGCTCTGAAAGCGTAAAAACTGCGGCCGTGCGGCGTCGTGCAACTCCCGCTCAGCATTCTCTTGAAGCTCATTGACGACGGACTCGGGAAGACCGCTGCCGAGGAGAAGTGGCCGTCCTGACCTCAAAAAGGCCTGGGAAGTTTCAGCGCGAGAGCCAAGACGGGGAGGTATGGAGTACGAACCAGGCTGTCTTCTCGCATTCGGATCCCAATCTCTCTCTGGGATTCGCTGAAGTCGGAGTGTGGGCACACCGGCAGCCAGTAATCCTTGTAGACCACACCGTCAAAATTGGGATGCGAAGATATCCACCTATGCAGATGCGTTGCGGCATCTGGGTGACCGCCAGCTTTCCGAGCCGCTAGGCTTGCATTGACCATCCAGCGGGCTAGCCACGGTGGCTCAACTTTCGACGTTTCCAGATCACAACGTTTGGGGTACCGTCGGGAATGTGATCGTAGACATGGAAATCAAATTCCAAGACATGGAACAGACCTCCCGGCCGCAGGACATGAGATACCTGGTCAATGAGGTTCATGTAGTTCTTGATCTAGAGGGAATTGGAAATTTTGGCTGCAAGAGAGCATTGAGACATACACCAGAAGATATCATCCGGGCATGGACTACGTTGAAGTCACCGTAGAAATGTTCCAGGCCGAGGTTTATGTCGTCCACTTCACTTCTATGAGTGTCTTAGATTGGAAGAGGAAAGGGAGGCGGTAGAAACCAAGTATTTACCTGCAGTTGTCGGGCATTGTTCTAGAATGTGACGATAAGGAACGAACGCGCCGAAATAGCACCACTCACAAAGAATTCATAGGTATCAGATCCACTGCGACAGTGAGACTCTGAGGGAACTCGCGCGCCAATTCCATAACCCTGGACAGAAGATGAGTGGACGCTATTTCGGGGACGATGACGTGCAAACGCACCACGCGCCGCTTCCACATCCCAAGTCCAGGCAAGCCTTCGTTTCGCCCGGAGTATCATCCCGCATTACGTCGGGAAGACACGGAGGATACTTCCCCATGATATCAACGAAGAACTCATGCTGCTTATCTGCAGGAATAACATGAGGACACGCGAAATCACGGCAAAGACGGTAGGCGCACCAAGTCGCTCGAGTTCCTCGTCATCGGCGGGCAAGCGGTACACTTCCGAATAATTATTCAGTTCGCGACCGTACTCTTGCTTGAAGGCCTGGGCGCGTATGGCGCTCGTCATGGACCATACAGAGGGGGTCGGGGAGACGGAGCGCATAGACGCATCATAGGACGTGCGGGAGCCGCGGGAGCTCGGGGACGGGGTGAAGGGGGCACGTCGGAGCCGCAGGACTCGCTGTCGCTGTCGATGTCGACGGTGGCATCGTTCAGTCGACCAGGACCAGAATGCATGAAGGCGGTGGGGAAAGAACCAGCTAAATTTCTCGGCGCAGGGGCATATGTATTAAAAGCCGATGTAATCGTCTCGGCGGAACAGGGTGACAAGTCCTGCGACATGAGATTCGTCCGTTTTTCGACACATTTGGCAGTCCGCATCAGTTTGGTCCCAAACTGCTCCAATCTCGGCGTCGCTGAGTCCATCTTTCCTACGCCTGCCCGGCGTTGCTGGACGGCCTCCGATGGACTTAGCTCAACACCGCAATCTTTCCGCGCCACGGATGCTTCCCATCCGCACCCCATCAATTCTTTTCCCTCCCGGAGATGTCTTCCCAAGAATGCGCTCGCAATAACACCACACGTCTACGCCACCAGATCTCTTGAGTCTTCTGCCTATTGCAACCTTCAAGCGAAGTCATTGATCAACGTATCCTCCGGAATGTGTGTAGGCAGAAAATCTTCCAATCACGGAGATTTCAGAAACATGTTCCGTTCACACTGGAGATGATAATCAAGGCAAGGCATAATCAGGGCGCGTTCAACAATTCCGGTATCGACAATCAGCTACTTAGCGCTTTTTCAAGGCAGCAAATCTCTTGGCCAGAGCACTGAAATCGTCTTCTTCTGGATCGTCCGGTGCGACCTTCTTGCTGTCCTCGGTTGGCTTTCTATCTCCCTCCGCCGGTGCAGTCGTTGAAAGCTTCAGGGGGTCATCGGAGATATCGGCAGGCGAATTCTTCCCTTCGTCACCCTCGCGTTCTGCCTGTGGTTGCTCTGTCAGCGTTCCGGGTCTACTCTCCGGTGTAGATCGAACCTGTACAGTCCCCTCTATGACTTCGTTTGCTGTCTCTGCATACGCGGGAAGTGGCGGGGACCAATTCACATTATATGCCTTAGCAATCTCGATTAGATAACCGTCCACCAGTTCGGACGATGGCGTGTTGCTTCCGAGCTTGCGAATGACCTTACTAACAAGTCAGTCGTCCCTGGAGCGAAGAGCAGAGGACCGGCGGCGTACACGCTCGCTGACACATCCGTCACGGTTTTCCATGACGGCCATCGAGAACTCACGGCCATATTTGTGCATGAGGATGTCCCGGAGAACATGAAGCTCTACATGGTGTGTCAGCACGGGTGTGCATGCGGTACCTTGGGAAATCGGCCTTCCTTTCAACTCTGTGTGGGGTGCGGCATGGATAATTCTGTCGGCGAAGCACAGTTAAGTAGATGGCGAGTGAGCGCTGCATCTTACATACGAACAAACGCCTTCAGCAATGCCCAGCTCCGGTTTCAAGGTGCTACATGACCATAAGAGGTTGAGACCAGTGTGAGCGCGATCACCAACTTTTGGTCAAGCAGTCCGAACCGGGCCAAAAGCAGCTCCGAGTAGAGTTCGAGTAGCTCGAGTAATTCGAGGTGAATGTCTTCATTGATGACTAGGAAATGGTCTGAATCGTCGTCCGAGCCAATGGTCAGACACACATACTAGTTTCGACTTTAATCCGTGCTGTTTCGACCTTTCCGCGTTCGAGGAGCGAAGCGATTTCTGACGGCATTTAATATAGATAAGACTTGTACACGTACATCGGCATCACCTCTCCGACTGGCCTTAGCCTGAGCCTCCTTCTTCGCTGGAGGACGCGCAGACGTTGAATGGAGAGACTAGTGGGGAATTAATTGGCTGCAGCGAGCAGAGCTGAGTGGAATATTATACCGGAGCTGGACCTATAAAGGCATTGAGAATGCGCGAGGATTAGACCGAGAACCTAGAGACGAATTGATGGAATGCGGGGAACAGAGTTTTGTGTGTACATACCGCGCCGACCTTTGCTTTCGGAGCGCTCCAAGGCGGCATGGAGTCGGGAGCCAGAGAGTTGATCCGTCTCAACTTCTGTTTGGGCAGTGATAGTACTGCCTTGATGGTCGCAACTCGGCCTTGACACCTCTCCCGCTACTCATGTTGGCTCAATCTCCTACCGCCAGGCACTACACCTCAACATAGATGTCCAGCTTCAGGGCATCCCTTCGGGCTACAGTTCTCCGTCTTCCTCCTCTGCTCGGGCCAGCATAGGCACAGACTATTCCTCGCCCACCAGCAGCTACTTCGGCTTCACAATGATGGGCTCTGTCTTGTGCATGCACGATTTCCAGTCCGCAGACGCCGACCACTTTGTCGTTCCGCAAGAACGAGATTCTGGAGGTGGTCAAGAAGGAAGATACCGGCTGGTGGGCTGCGATGCGGAGGGATGGGGACGCAATCGGCTGGATCCCGCAGGCCTTTGTCAGCCCTCTGTCGAAGAAATGACTGAGAAACTCTGGAACGTTCGGGAGGAGCTTCGCGTCTACGAATACGATGCCGAGCAGCTGTACAACGCCGCTCCGACTGTTCTTTCCAACCATGACTGGTACAGAGAGGAAGACGACTCTCCGGGGTCTTCGCCGATGCCGTCTCCAGCTTCGAGGTCTCCTCCGGTACGTCCTGTTCAGTTTGCTCAGTGAATTTACGTTCAGACGCTCCACCAGGCTCGCGAAACATATCCGTCTTCCCCGAGTCGACGACACTATCCTCCTCCTTCACCCATTACACCAATGCCACAACTCCATTGCGTAGTACCCCTGCATACAATAAGCCGACACCGCCTACACCTGATCCTGACAGCCAGGTTTTCGTTCCCGAAATCGTGCCTGCTGCCAGGGGAACCGACGGCAACCAATGCAGTTTGACGACGCCGCAATGTCGCGATTATCGATTCTCATCGAGTCGAACAACATTCGAGACCCGGGTCCAGTCCCCAAGCTCTGTTTCTGCAATCGACGTGACAAAGCAGAAGATCTACAAACTGACGGGCAGCGACGTGGCTTGGATAGACAGTGCTGTCGCGCGTGCTAACCTACCGCCGTACTTGCTCCCCAGCTACTCCGATCAGCTTAAGCTAGATGCGGACGGGGCCGTCGTTTACGGGCACTCTCGTGGCGCTCGTAGAGAAACTAGCGTCGGAGATTTGGACTAAAGACCCGATTAGTGCGTCCATCACCGAAACCTCAATTTGTCCAGACTCTGATCAAATCCCTGTTCAGAGGTCAATCGGGAAAAATTGTTCAAGGATATATTCCTGACGACATTCCGGACCTTCACCACCGCTAACCAGCTCTTCGACATGCTCGTTGCGCAATACCGCATAGAGCGTCCCGAAGACCTAACTGAGGAACAGGCCAACGAGTGGCGGGAAAAGATCCAGATTCCGACGCAGAGCCGTACGCTGACCTTGTTCACGATGTGGCTGCAAGATCATCGGCTGCTGGAGGAAGAGCCTCACATCGCACAGCGCTTGACGGATTTCCTGACTCAGATAACACAGCCGCAGTCCCTAGCGCCTCACCGCTAAACTTATTCTTAGGAGCATCGAAAGTCTGGTGAGTTTCCTACCTGCGCCTCTTTTCAAAAAAGTGGCTCAGTGCATACGTCAGACATTCGCCGAGGCTACCTCGCTGTCGCCGACCGTGCCGCCACGAAAACGGCGCAAGTCGAAAAACATCAGCAAGAGCGATCTATGGAAGGTGGACCCGGCGGACATTGCGGAGCAGCTCGCGCTCCTCGAGTTCAAGCGCTATGTCAAGATCACCCAGCAAGAGTGCATCTCATACGCCAAGAAGCAAACGGGGAACATGTTGAGAATCTGTGCGCTTTCTGTTCCACGCACGACAAGTTGGCTGCGTGGGTCAAGACGAGCATTTGACGAACGATGCGCTGGGAAGACGGGCTGATACCGTGGATTTCTGGATCAAAGTGGCTGAGGTATAGTTGGCTTTTGATACCGCCTATAAATGCTCACGTCGCTGATGGTGTATCCGTCAAACAGAAATGCAAATTGTTGAACAACTTTGCGTCGATGAGCGCGGTGATCAACGCTCTGTCGAGCACCGTGATCAGCAGGCTGCATCTCACATGGGCGCACGTCAGCCGCAAGTCGAACCTCGACGCACTGATCAAGTTCAACGACCCGTCGGGCGGGTTCGCGGGGTACCGCGCGCTGCTGAAGAACGCTGAGGGCCGTGCGTGCCCTTTGTCGGGATGTTCATGACGGACATTGTGCACATCGCGGACCAGTTCAGCGACCATGACGGGCAGATCTCGTTCTTGCAGCGGCAGCGGTGGTACGATGTCGTGCAGGCGATGTTGCGTGCGCAGGCAAAACCGTATAATATTGCGGAAAGCGAGTCGACGATGAATTTTATTTTGGGACAGTTGGCAAGGGATAGCTTGAAGGACCAGACGTGGTTCTGGGAGCAAAGCCAGCTGGTGCAGCAATCGGAGCTGGCGCACGCCGACATTCGCAGAGGGTTAGAGGCGGCCGGGTTCTAATGCATCTCCGTGGGTGCTCATCTGCAGGGGGTTGCAGGGCAGACGTTTGGCCATTTACTTATTATTTAGAGACAGGTCAGGTTATCTGTTCCGGGGTGTATCTGTATAATAAGCCTGTTCCACTCATTTGTATTGCATCCCTGCACGAATAATTAAATGGTGTATGTTGTGTCCGCAACGGAACGTGAAATGCATGAATGAGGTGGATACAGGCTAAACTAACTAAATAGATAAGATGCGGAGTGAAGTCTAGCAGTTGCAGGCTTCCTGGCCAGGTTGCGGTGCTGCCTGCTTGTTGAGATCGACTCCCCTGCCGCCCGCCGCACGGCTTGCGCCTGCCCGCGCAGAAGGAGGTGGAGCCGTCAGCGGCAGTTTCTTGGCTGTAGTTTTCGCGTAAACAAGCCACACACTGTGAGCATACGAGAAACACACCAATGGCGTGAAAGATCCGACACCCCTTCGCCCGTCTTGCGCTAGTCTCCACAAAGACCCTCTCTTCGGCGTACTTCTTCGCTTCTTCCTCGGTGACCTGGCGGCGGGCCGCGAGATCTGACTTGTTCCGCATAGAGCAATGACGATGGAAGGGTCGGCCTGGCGCTGCAGCTCGCGAATCCAATTGCGTGCCTTCTCGAGCGTAGCTGATGATGTTTATGTATACAGCACAACGGCGCAGTGGCGTTGCGATAATAACATTGGTGCTAGAAGTGGTGAGCCGCGGATGTATTGAAATGAAATGGGTCGTACGAGAGACTGTAAGATATGGTCAGT
>QVIE01000010.1:0-20641 GCA_013387415.1 Panellus pusillus
CTAAACTTTTCGGGCTATTATTTAGGTTTACGCTGCGTACGCTGCGAACGCTGCGAACGCTGCGAAGCTGCAATTCCTTTAACAGTACGAAGCTGTGCTTCATCTAAACCAAATTTCCCTGATTTCGCAAATAGTCTAGAGGCAAGGATATAATAGGGCTTCGCAGATAAAGTAAAAGTTTTTATTTTTAACAGAGATCTTTTAACTCGTAGCAAAGCTTCTTTAATTTCTTTGGTTTCGTCAATTAAATTTTTTTTTCTAAAGTTTGTCTCACATTATAAGGAAGTGAATTAAAATATGTAGGATCAATAAAATAATGAGGTTCTAAATTAATAGCTATTTGATTATTCTAGCTGCTAATTCTTCAACTATTTTATTAAATGAAACAATTTTAAAAGTTAATTTTTTTTCTGGATTTAAGGTTTCTATTTATATTTACTTTTTTTTCTAAGCATCTACTTCCTTTAAAATAAGTGGTGTAGTAAAAATAGGTAAAATATTTTTGTCAAGATATTATCTTCAAAATGACTAATACGTACATTTAAATGTTTTATTTCTGTAATTACCATTAAAATTTATTTTTAAATTAAAATTTTATCGGAGCAATACTGCACCTTGCTATCTCTTCTTCTATTATAATAAATTTAAAAAGAAATAAAAATATCAAAAGTGGCGGAAATGTCAACTTTATTATTATTTTTTAATTCGACTCACATTTAATTAAACCTAACCCTCCCAACCCTTACGAACGTAAGAAGTGGGAGGTTTGTGTTTTTTTTTTTTTTTTTTTTTTTCAAAGGTGTAGCCTGAATTTTTGGTTTTTGAAAGGAATAATTATATCCATCGCCCCTTCTGTTTTCTGGCTTCCCTCGGTCATGTTGCACCAGGTAGTTTTCAGTTTCTGGCCTACAGATCTCTCCACTCATTCGGGCAGCGTAAATAACATCATAGCTCATGGTATTCCTGATGAGTAAGGTCTTTTTTCAGCCACCACACATCTGCTGACCCCACCAGCCAGCCGGCCTCTGGAGGATGGAGACATAGTGAACGTTGATATCACCGTGTATCTCGATGGATACCACGGCGACACGTCCCAGACTTTCTCGTCGGAGATGTGGTAATTACTCCCCCACTCGTTATTGACCAGAAAAGAACCAAAAGATCACAGGACGAACCAGGCAAGGAACTCGTAGAGATCACCAATAGAGCCCTGCAAGCTGGCATCGCCGCTTGCGCGCCTGGGCGACCGTTCAGCGACATCGGCAAAGCCATCCACAATGTGATTCACCCCACCAAGTTCTCCATCTCTCCAGATTTCAACGGTCATGGAATCGGGACCTGAATTCCACCGCGAGCCTTGGATCATTCATAACCGTATGCCCTTTCTGTGTTTCGAGGTCACTGAAAACAAGCCAGAATAGTGAACAGCGGTCGGGAAATAATGATGCCCGGCCATTGCTTTACCATCGAGGTGATCTTGTGTCTGCCTGTCCAGCTCGGTGCTGACATCCGTCCGTAGCCCGCCATCATCGAAAGCAAGACGCCCAGTTGTTTTATATTTCCCGACGGATGGACCGCATCTACAGAGGCGCGTACGATTCCGCAATTGACTATCATTCAATCCGCTGAAAGCGTGGGTCTAGGATTGTGCCCGGAGCGCACAAGCAGAACATATGGTTCTCATAACAGAAAACGGCGCAGAAGTGCTGACGCGATAGATGTACAACTTTATACATATACAATCTATGTAGTAATACTTTTGTTTCGCAAGCCATTCAAACCACTTTACTTGCCCGGTGAACCAATCCGGTCGTGCAGAAAATTGGACAGCACCTGCGTCAGGTCAACCCAGCAGATCCCAATACAGCGTCGCTTTTCGCGATGATGGGCTTGGATTTAGTCAGCAGTGACTGCAAATCAGCCGCCATCTCCCCCGTCACACCCCGCCTTAGCCGGTCCGCAAGCGACATGGACGCCCGCGGTGCCCGCCGCTCGTCCCGGCCTCCATCTGCCTGATCCTCAGTCTCCATGTCGTTGCTGGGATTGGCGTCAAAGTCGGGCTTTGATAACCACATCGCGAGCTGGGTGCAGGCGTAGATGAGGAGTGCCTCAAGATTCCGGCGGGCAGTCATGACGCCCTGCCGCACATCAAGCGCATACGTGCCGGGCAAAGAGCCGACGTCCGCGAGGCTCTGGCCAGCGGGGCGGTTCACTAGGTCCCGCAGAACGTCGAGGGTGCAATTTCCGAGCTCGAGGAGAGTACCCATGGACGCAGGCTCGCCAAGCACGACTTTCGAGTGCTGTGAGCAATTCGATTAATCATCAAGAAAACATGGGAAGCGCCGGCTGCTTACAGGCACAATCAACGCTTCATGAAGCGGCCAGTCGATCTTGTCGCTTCCGAGAACAGTATACGCTCCGCTGATAGTGACAAGCGTGCAGAGGATGTTGCTCGAAAGTTTGAACAGTCGATGAACCAGGTGCGCGATAAGGGGCCGTTTCAGTGGCTCCGCCGACGGAGGATCTTTGTCCAGGAGCGCCCTCTCCTCGCTCGTAATTGGCTCCAGCAGGCTCGCCAGGTGGTTCGGATGCGTGATGGCGTAGTTGAGCTGTTGCAATAGATGCAGCGCATGGGGCGAGAAGACGTGCAGAATACTCTCTACTGCAGAGCTGGTATTGGGCGCCAATGGTGCGCTCTCAGCAATAGAGTAGAATATGTTCACGACTTGCTCGATCTCCTCAAGAAGAGGCAGAGTGATGGCGTCACCGATCGTCCAAGAAAGTGCCCGAGCGATTTGATCGCCGTACAGCTGGATCAGACCGCTGGCTTCAGCATCAAAATAATGATTGTGTCGTCCCAAAGCGGTCACGACGCCAGAGATGATGGCAAGCATGGAACAATAGGCACTGTGGGCCGGACTGCGATGCCCAGGCATTTCGGGAAGTAGGACGTCGACCATGCCTGCACTGAGAGCAGCGCTAAGGCCGTTGTTGCTGTACGCCGCGAGAACGCCTTCACTGGCGAATCGCTCAGCGGCAGAAGGGATCCCAGCCAGCGTCATGTGAAACATAAGGAGGTGGGGGGCGTATAGAGGTTGTTTTCGCGCGAGCAACAGGGGGAGATCGGATAAACCGACCAGATCGATGTGGACATACAGGTCGAGACTTGCCCTGATGACGTCCGTTTCTTGCATTCGAGTAAGCCAATGTGCCGAAGAAGGGTTGAGATCGGGGCGGATGCACTGCTCAAATACGGAGACTAAGAACTCCATATCCCGATCCAGCTCAGTATCTGACCGACTGCGCGCAGAGATCAAGACCACGCGTAATGCATCAATGGCCAGCACCAGTGAGGCGTCTATCATGGAAGCAATCCTTAAACGTTGATCGGCATTCAACGCCTTGGGCCGCCGGGCCAAGATCTCGCTGTTTTTCGCGCAGAAATAAAGTATCAACAGAAGCGTCCGGTGGAAGGGGACTGAGACGCTTCCGAGGAAGGAATTCGAAGGTGGTTGTGCCTCGTTCAAAATAATGTTGTGGATATTGTGAACAAGGTCGACGAATGATTCTACTTCGTTCTTCTTTTCAATTGTTGAAAACCAGATGACCTCTAGAAGAGCCAAAAGGAGAGACAGTCGTCCACCATGAATGGTCGCCATCATATCCCCGGAACGCTTCTCTGCAGCAATGTCATAGGACATGGAAGCTGCATTCGAAATGAGGAGCGGGCACACGGTGGCGTCTCCGCGGAGGTATGGAACGGCCTTTCGTAACAAAAGTTGCCACGAATCTGCCAGTTTCGTTTGCGAGTCCGTGAGAGACAAATTCATGTTGATCGAGTGGAGTTGAGCGACCAATGAATCGTGATGGTCCGCCGGAGTTTCATACGCCCGCAGACGAGTCCGGAAAAGAGCCGTAGAGAAGGCAAAGTCATCTCCAAACTCCCGCTCATCGACGGGTTGAGAAGAGCGTACTTGCTCCATATTCAACGCTGGAAAGTCCGCCGCAAGCTGCTGCGACAGCTGATCATACAGTTCCGGATCGTACGAGCTAGGTGATGCTTCGGAGAGCAAGTCGCTCAGAGTATCCGACGATTTGAACCGGGGCTCCATTTTTGAAAAGCTGAGAGGTTTGGTCCTGGATGCCTCTCTACTGGAAGCAAAATGGATGCCAATATCATGCGCGATGATCTTCAAGGCATATGACTTGACCAGCGTGCGGTACGCATGCACAGAAATGACTTCATGATGCGTAGAACGTCGGATTTCGTCGACCAGAGCGAAAGACCCCGTCTCGTACTCTGGAAGTGGTCCCATCTCAGAGCACGCGAGCATTGTGATGCGTTCCCAGAATTCTGAGGCCTCGCGAAGAGGGTCGAGGACGCCGCGGTGTTCGAGTCCGTGCTGCCAAACCACCTCCAAAAAGCGCAAAACAGCTGCCAAGAGCTGCGGATTGGACTCCCACATCTCACTCCATCCGGCGAGCATGTCTGTAGCAACATCGAGAGCATTATCACGCTTATCCTCGGATGCATGCTTGTCCGAGAGGGCTTTGCCCTTCCCCTTGAGCTGTACGGGAGTGCGAAACTGCCCGACGACGAAGAGACTCCCCAGAGCAGGCTCCTCATTGACAGCCAGAGAGATGAGATTCCACACCGAAGCGCGGAGCGCCATCTCGTCATACGGGTGTTGGATAATCCCAACAAGCGACGCGACAGTGGCTTCAGGATTGTTGAGATGGGCGATGATCGTAGAAGAAGACGGTGAGGCTATGGAAAAGGACGTGCACAAAGCGCTCAACACTCTCGTCGCTTCGAGCGGCACCGCGCTTCCGATGCTCCGGTTCTTCACGTATAGTGCAAGAACGTCAATAGGATCGATCTTGCTCGCGCGTGAATCGCGAGACACTATGCTGCCAGTAACGCGCGCGCAAAGAAGTTGCTCCAACAAGCAGGCCTGGCTGGAAGCGCGGGAGTTGATTTTGAGGTTCAAGATGACCCGGGCCAGACGGAGATGGGAGGCCAATGAGAAGATCAATCGCCTCACGTCGCTGAGGTGTCGTGAATCATACAAGGATTCAAGAATAGAAAGGCCGTTGGTTATGGAGATCACGATAGGGTTGATGGTGGACGTTGTCGCTTTGAAGAGCCACAGATCCACAACACCTTGCAGTAACTGGCCAAATGGAAAGGTCTTCTGAAAAATAGTAAGGGACGGGTGAACGAGAGGGTATGAAGATCAACATACTGCAACGTCCTCGTCGAAAACAAGTGGAGCGTGCTCCAAGACGTCGTTATAGAGGGACATGACTTGTTCTCCGATATCAAAACACTCAGCCTTTTGAGCGTACTTCCAAGCAAGATGTTCGACCCAGATCTCTGTGTGGACAAATCGAATGGCACGTATAAGAACCTCTTCCTTCAGCTGCTGGAGACGCGGGTTGTCGGGCCGGATAGACGAGAACGCCTCGAATGCAAGCTGATGCACAAGATGAAGCAGCGCCAGCGTCATGGTATACCGTCCGCTAACGCGCTCTGAAGCCAATCCCACCGAAGCGAAACCGACACTGCGATCCGCACCAAACAGCGCCGAGGTAGATCGAATGTACAACCAGACACGATGCGCGTATCGTGGAAGTGCAAGAATGGCTGAGAGGACGCTCATAGCCGAAGTGATCAGCTGCGTACGATGGGGTTGCTGTTGGTGTGATGAAGACAAAGCCTCTTCGAGAATCATCGTAGTGAGCTGGACCAAATCCGGCGGCTGCGCCTCGGTCATGGTATGCGCAACGACCGGATCCCCCGCTTCCAACGATTGCATCAGCTGCTCTGCCTGCGCCGGATTGTCCTGGATCAAACTCCGCACAAGATCGAGAGCATCCGTAATGACCGTCTCATCTACACCCCCACCGTCCATCTCAACACCGACGTCTTCCGCTCGTAGCGTGACAAGCTGCTGCTGGGCAGGCCCACGCCGCGTAAACGAGACATCCTGGTATGCTCCACTGACACCCGACTGCATCCGCCGTCGATTAACGTAGTCGGTGAGGACTTCTAGCACGACCTTCCACCCCGAATGCACATGCTGCCAACAAACGACCAAAAATTCGGCGCCGTCTGAGCTCAAGAGGCGGCCGGATGAGCCTACAGGTAGAATCGAGCCTCCGGGAAGCCGGATCTGGCGCTGGTTCGCGTAGCTGAGCCCGATCGGGGTGTGCGGGTGGCCGTATCGTTCGGGTTGTCGTTCGTAGAGCGCATGGGGGCCCGTAGATGACGCCACGGGTGCGATTTGCGAATAGGACGAGAGTGTTTCGAGATAATAGAATACATGCCGCGCGCATGAGTCCCTCACCGACGCCTGAGACGCTGGCCGCGTTTGCGGCCCCTCTTGAGTTGAACATAGAGGATCGGTGTCGAGGAATCCAGCCCCAGTCATAGCACGAAGGAGTCGTATGAGGGGCTTGAAATGAATAGGAAAGCGTGCACGAGCAACATCAAAGATGGCCCGTCGTGCCGACGAGACATGCCAATCGGATTCCCAGTACTGAGCACATATCAGAGCGACAGACTGCGTTTAGAGTGAGCAATCGGAGGGTCGAAACAGGCCGGACAGCACACCTTGCTCTCGCTGCGTCCAAAAAGAGCGATCCAGACTTCAATGAACAGTTCGAATTGAGGTATTGATTCGACTGGGGTGAGTTCGACTATGGCCATGAGGAGACCTAAACGCACGTCACTACAGAAGATCGCTGTGAAAGACTAGAAATCAGACCTTTGAAAACAGACCGGTACGCAGTGGCATTTGGATCCGTGACTACCGATGCACGTTTCCACGCGATGGATGCTACGAACAACGGCGTATTCGTCAAAAAACTGAGCATCAAATGCAGCGTCCCGACGCTCGGCTGTAGACATGTCCGCGCCATAATGACGTGCGCGGGCTCCCGGTCCTTCGAATACGCGCGACTCAGGTGCGGGAGGATCGATTCGAAAAACGGGCGATACGTAGCCGGGATATCGTCCAGCTCTGCAACGGCTGCGGCCAGCCGAGAGAGCACAAATGCCCAGGCGATGTAAACGCACGAGTATTGCCCATCGTCGTTGGAGGTGACCAGTTCGTGTATGCGCTGTAGTGACTTGGGAGAGGCCGTATAGACGCTCGTATCCCGCGGCTCGGCGGATATCTCGATCACACCTGACGGGTCGGCGAGGGTTTCCAGCTCAAGAATCTCGAGCATGATGAGGGTCCACAGCGCAGCGATGTCCTGCCCTATCTGCACCGCTTCGTCGTCCAGCAGCAAGGAGGCATTGAGTTGTGACGACCCAAGCCGCGTGTCATATGCAGCCTCGTATATCTTGATGACAATAGGCCCATCGCACTTGACGTAGTCCCACATCGCCGCAAAGAGGACCTCGAGGAGGACAAGCTGCTCGGCGCTATTCTGCTTCGCGTCCCGCGCCGCCTCGCGCGGGTTCCCATTCATCTCCTCCGGTACGCGGAACCGCGTCTTGCGCACGTACTCCGCCACCAACGACTCCACGAATTTCGGTCCGTCGGGTATGAGTTTTGGAATGAAGGTTGATGCAAACTCGTACAGAGGGTCCGCGGGGTCACCGTTGGCGCGGAACAGCGGGAGAAGAATGCGCAGCACCGACAGGCGCTCGGAAAAGTAAAATGGGGTGATTGCCACCAGCAATTCATCCGCCAACGAGCTGTCCTCACTCGCGCCGACGGACGGCGGGAGACCCTTGTTGTACAGGAAAGAGCGCAACAGGATAAGCGCCTGCACCTGGTCAATCTGGAACTTGTTGCTGACGGCCAAAACGTATTCTTTGTCGGCGTCCTCGATGCGAAGCGTCACCCCGTCGTTCAACACCGCGGCCCCGCCGTTGATCTTCTTCCTGGACGCGTCGGAAGGCTTACCGAATGGTTCTGCGATGTTTCCGAGCTGCTCGAGGCGCGGAGTGACGAGTTCTATAATCTGGTCGATGGTCGTACCGTCCTGCTGCCCGGACAAGACGGCATGAAGTTGGGAATACGACCTGGGAGCCGGTCAGAGAGAAGAATGGGCAAGGAGACGGCCTTATAATTACACATCGACGAGGTTGGAGCGTGTCGACGATTCGCCGGACATGAGAGTCGCGATCACAAAAATGCGATCATACAGTTCTCCTCCCTTAGGGGACCCTCGCGTTGCTCGCGGCATCCCCCCATTCCTCCCCATCCCCGCGCTACTTGTCCTCGCAATCCTTCCCGTATGCTGGTTTTCTTTCTAGGATACAACTCGGTATTCGGGGGGATGGTAGAGGGCTCTAAAAGTCGGGTCGCCACCGTTTTCCGGTGCTCGAGTGGTCGTAGCCAAGGCCTTGTCTGAATCTTTCCGGAACCATTCCTCAATGAGGTATACATACTACTACTTCAAGTCCATGCATAAACAACAGATAGGCACATCGTAGTCGAGTCGTTACAGTAAATAGTATGTAAAATAGTGCGTACAGCTTATTAGTTCTTCCCCCAAGCTCCAGGTATGTGCTCCGAACCAGCCTCATACTGCGGCGGACTCTCCTCGTCAGCATTCATGACTTGCAGTGACTGCCGGTGAGTCCTCGGGCCCTTGGGCGGGGGAGGCGACGTCGAGGTGGTCGCTTGAGGTGATTGCGGCGGCGACGCGTGCGCAAAGTAGCCCCCTCCTGTCTCTAGCGGCGGGACGCTGTTCGCACCATATCCGTTCGTGTATCCTCCCTGCGCCGGCGTCGCGTACGATTGCGGGGTGTATTGCGACTGCGCTTGAGGCGTGTAATACGCCGACTGGGGTTGTGAAAGTGATTCCGGCTCGTAAGGGTCGTACTGAGAATACTCCCCCGCGGGATGCGACGCGGCGGAATGGTAGGACGTGCCTCGGGCAGCGTGACCCACGGCAGCACCAGCGGCAGGAACACCAAGGTAGGCGGCAGCGCCAGAGTTTACATACGGGTTCGGTTGCTGAGAAAGAGACGGCTCGCGAACGGCACCGTATTGTTGCCGGGGCTGGGGCTGAGGAGGGGGCGTAGAGTGATACTGCTGAGGAGGAGGAGAGGAGTGCGGGAGGGGTGGTATCGAGTTGTACTGCTGGTCGGGGTATGGGTTCTGCGGCTGCGGCTGCTGCGGCGCGTTATAGCTGTACATGGACGGGGCGTACGCGGACGGCTCATACTGGCGGTGGCCTGCTGGTGGATAGACATTGGCGTCATTGTAATGCGCCGAAGGGCCCGCCGGGTTGTTGTTATAAAAGCGGTCATCTGCGGGGGGCTCGGCCGCGTTGCTATAGTATTGGTCTACAGCGCGAGAGCCCAAAGGCGCCTGCATGTATCCACCCGGCGTTTGCGGTTTATCCGCGTAGATAGCAGATCCATCATCATACGCCGCGGTCGTAAGCGGAACGCTTTCGTGGAAGGCAGGAAGGCCGCTCTCAGAGCCCTTTTGACGCGCTTTTCGGTCAGCCTCTGCTTGCACCGCATCGAGGCGCATCTGATCGGCTGCAGTTCCAGGAGGTGGTGGGTCCTTTCGAGCATCCCAATCGCCGCGCTTCCGCCGATTCGAGATGCAGCAGCGGCCGAGAGTATAGAAGCAACCACTCAAGAACAGAAGAATCCAAGCGGCGAGGGTGAGCCAGATGGCGTTGCCGATGGAAGCGCTGCCGACCGAGTTGATACGGGCCTTTGCGATGAAGAAGAATGCAATGTCGAAAATGAAAGCTATGAGGGTGACAGCTGCTGCAAAACCTGATATACAGGTGCTGCAATAAGCCATCGCCATCTCCCTAACGTGTGCCAGCAGCCCGAACAGGGCAGACCCAGCAGCCAGGGCGAGGCCGACGATGTGCAACACCAGCGCGTACGTCAGCCATTTCACGACGACATTTGGTATTTGGATGGGGAGGTCATTACCCACGAGGCTGTTGATGTCTGCTCTGGTTAGAATTTGACGTATACTACTTCGGAAATGAACACACCGAGTTCATATCCTACGGAAGGCTTTGAGCAAGTCGTCCCATTCGATAACTCGAGACAGTAGCCCAAAGTGCCAAACGTGATTGTTCCCGAGACTCCATCGGCGGTTATGACGGCCTTGAGGAAGAAGACGGATTTGAAATATGGGACACAGAAAGACACGACCGCAAGGAGAGCCGTGGCGATGGTGGTGAGAAGGAAGCCAGGCGTCGCTGGCCGAACACAAGACATCTTTCAAAGGCAACTCCTGGATGAAGAGGACCCTGGGGGTGGTGGGGGAGAGAATGGGGGACGCCAAGAATCTGCGAAAGAGGCAGCGCTGGAGCACTGCTCCGTCGGAGTGCGGATCAATGATACTCACAGCGGCAATCACTCCCCGCGCGGGACCGACAGCCGTGAGTTTCCTTCTTCTTCTTCAACTTCACGAAATCACTTGTACCGCAAGGTATGGCAGCTAGCATCGACCCTGCTTGGGCGCAGGACGTGTTTGATAGCTATCCGCAAAATTCTAGAGCACTTTCGGAAAAAGTTCTGGATTCGAAATCAGTGACGCAGATTTAAACCTTTTGCTGTCCATGGCTCCACTGCACTGGCCGCGAGTGTGGAGCCTGCCCTGCAATCCAAAATGCTGATGGTGCCCATCGAACTGGAGCGCGGAATTTTCAAAATGACGACCAGCTTTGATGTGCAGGCTGCTGCTCGCAGCCTAGTCGCTCGGCTTGTTCAATAAATCTTATGGATTGGGTCTTCGGTACTAAATCACCCAGGTATCGGCGATATCGCTGTATGCAAAGGCGTGCTGCGATTGGCATGCCCACGCCGATCAATTGAAGATGAACATTGAAAACTTGCTCGGCTTCCCCTCTCTCGTTTGTCAGCTCTCTCAATCAACTTTCGGTTTGAAAGCAGTCATTTTTAGATGTGGCAAACATTTCTGCGCCAACACTCTTTTCAGAACTAAACTGTTTGTTCTTGATCTTCTGAGAGGACTGGACACGACTCTGCTCATTCAAAGCACTGTCTCGCAATTTACCTGCTTGACTCGTCTTGCCTTGACATTCATTCTTCCCAATTCTGCTCACGTCGTTAAGATGCCCCGTCCACTGCGATTGTTTGACGTGGCTCCGAAGTGCGAATAGTGGAGGATCTCCGCGAAGGCAACGAAGAGGAAGATTTCCAAGAATATTACCGTGTCGATAACGCCAACTGGAAAGTGCGGTTGCAAACCCCCCACCTCCGTTGGATAAGAGCTCTGTGTAGGGCCGGAACCAGAGGACTTTTCGAGGCGAAGGAGAAAACTGCACAAGATATTCGATGGTCATCATAGGTTATTCTCTCAACCTGAAGTAATACAAACGAAGCCTGAAGGTCGTCAATATACACTCTTCATCATCTCGCACTGTTCTCCATTAGTTCCCTACGAAACGACTTACTGTTCCATCACGCCAACGTCCAGATGTAATTCAGTATATATCACGTTGAAACCTAGTCAAATAGGATGGCAACAAAATAACAGAAGTTTTTCAGAAGCATATACAGCCGGACGATAAGATCTGAGGAGCTGCCACGTCAATAAGATGTTAGTCTCACCACCACGGAAACTCGACAGTCCGCAACTCACCTTGCCAGGGCCACGGCCGCGCTCCTGGTCAAAAATGGGCCGGATGCTCTAAAGAGTCATGCTGTCCTCCCCAGAGCCACTACCGTCTGTCGCGCTGCGATTATGCGTTCAGCACGGGCCCAAACACTGTCATCCCCGGAATTGTAAACCTCCCAATCGTCTGATAAAGCGTCCCGATGAATTTCCACTACCTGAGATCCGGAAGAGCCGTCCGAAAAGTTGTCAGATGGATATTCATCGCAGGTGAGAATAATGACGACTATGAGATTCGGCAAGCTTGAGGTGATTAGGTCTAAATGTGCCTTTCGTACGGAAAAAAGGAAAGGCAACGCGATATGCGTCAAGCGGGGAGCTTGCTGACGTTCTGGGTAAGCTTGCGTGTGACTTCAAACCCGTCGCCAGAGTCTTCGACCCAGAAAACCAAGTCCAGGTGGGTGAGGTCTTGGAAAAATGTCGGCGATTCGGAGGCGACTAGGATATTCAAGAAATGGTGGAATTCGATTGACAGCCGGCGGAGGGGAAGTTGACTGATGAGGAGGGGAAGCTCTGGTGAGCCTCTTTGGTCACCCAACACGCAAGCTGCCTAACTGCAGGGCATGCGGAGAGTATTTCCACCGCCTGTTTCGCCGGAACGAAGAACACCAGGGACAGATTTTTGACGGTAGTGGCAAAAAAGTGCGGCTTTTGCTCGATCAGGCTCGAAAAGTTGGCAGCAGCTTTCACGGTCAATATCTGCACCGTTTCGAAGGAAACCAGGTCGATCCTACGCAGGAATTGAAGTTTGTGTATGAACGAAGGGACAGCCAACCAACCAAACCCTAACGCGCTGTGCAACAAGTTTGAGATGCAAGCCATTGCTCGGATTGCATCGAAACGCAAGTTCGAAGATCTCGCGCTCTAATTCACGCGGAAGTAGTGGTGGCATGGTGGTGCATAACGAGCAGAAGGCACGGGAACGTATTCACGACATCAAACATTTCACACACAATTGCAGGCCATTATTTGACAATGAAGAGCAATCCAATTCAACCGCAGGAGGATGGATCCATCTACATAGTACAAAGAAGCTACCAAAATCCCAATACCTTCGAATGCTGGAAGCATCTTCACGAGGAATAAAAGGGTGTCCAAAAATTGTCGTAAGCCGAAGCAGACGAACGGTTCGGATATAATTTGCAATCAGCAAAAGACCACGGATCGGTGTTAACCTCACTTCCGATGGTACGTGCCCGAGCACAAGAGATGAAGACGAAATGCCCTCGTGTCCCTTATATAGGGCCCGCGTCGTGCACGGACCATCTCTTGTTTGGGTTAGTTGAAACCGGGCTGCGTTGATGGGATAAACAGCTTCGTCTCCTTGTACCAGCCCCCATGTCGTTCGAATCTTCGGACCTCCATTCTGTCATCTACCGTTTTGCGCTACTCGAATCCATTTTTTAAACAACCGGACGAGTTTTTCGGAAGCGTCACGGTCCTTCACCACCATCATGCGTTTACCTATCCCCACAGCTGGCAAAAACAACAGTTCGACTCTCGAATGCGTCCATAAACTGTTCAGCCTGATTCTGATTCTGAGATGTCCCTGTATTGATATCGCTCTCTCGATGCTTTCGCCCAAGTATCGACTTGCCGGATGCAAGCTCTTTTCGGGTAGCGTTTGTTCCCTGGCGAACCATGTATATCGATAATCCATCCTTGGACTCTGGAGGACTTTGCTTGTCTCTCATCTCTGGAAAATACCCCCCGGCTTCGGTTCATCGTCTCGTGCAGATCTTTCAATGACCTAGGGAGTCATGAGTCCCCGCCCAGTATTGTCAATGTTTGTATCCGCCGTTTAGTCATCTCCCTGTTGACGGGGAGACGACGTCGATATAACATCCGCCATTCTACGGCGCACGCCGCCGCCAATGCCCAGAACACCTCTGTACATACAACAAGACCATCGATGCATTTCACTACTGTTCTGAAGGCAGGAACTTTCATAACATCAATAACAGCAACATTCCGGCACTCCAACGCCAGCGCAATGCGATCCACGCCCTCGCCCGTCTGCCAGTCGATCTCGAACACACCCGGCTTGTCGCATTCGGCGAACCATGACCATACACCGACTGCGCGTGCCTGCATATGCGCGTGAGATTAATTTTGTGAAACAACGTTAACAATCCGAATGCATGAACAAGAATCCGCACATCGTGAACGTACAGCCAGCGCCGCTTCCCGTAGCAAACCAACGCCCAGAGGGGCTGAATTTGAGCGCATACAGAGGCCGTTTGTGGTCGTTGTACACTTGGAGGCACGCTCCCGGGCGCTGCCGTCGAAAGAAACCGGACGTTGATGGGATAACAGGCTATGTCAACTTGGTATCATCCTCGTACGACCAGTCCAGTACATTTACACCCCACGTCGTTCCCCGGACCACCAACGCATTGTCTACCGTTTTTCGAAACTTGAACCCATTTTTCTCAAACACTCGAACGCTTCCCTGGTTGCCCACAAGCGTTGTTCCCACCATTCGGCGCACATCCATCCGCGGGATGCCCCACTGGTACAGCAAGGTGTGGAATGCGTCCGACATGATTCCCCGCCTATGGTGGCTCGAGGCTAGATAATCTAATACACAATTACTTCAATTCTGCTGTCGCGTAGCGGCCAGTTTGACTCACCACCGCACATCCATATGTCTGGGTCGTTCGGGTCCCTCAGGGCCTTCTCCTGCTTCTCCTTGCCTGTTCCTTCGAGCTCGTATGGCTTTTGCGCTAGTGCCAAGTCGATGTTCCCTATGAACACATCGGAACCGTCCTCCAGGACCTCCCGGATGAAACCAACGGGGCAATCGTCAACGATCATCAGCGCATCACCATCCTCTCGCGCAGCTTCAAGCTGAGCCAAGAGCGCATCGGACTTTGCCTTGGCACGGTTCAACCACCACTCCGCGTGCTCTGTGCGCACGTCATTCAAGTTCTGCTTGTTGACGCCGGACGCTACATACCTGGCAGATAGGGGTGCGGTGGGCTGCTCAACCACTGATACACGCGCTCGTCGTTGAGGATTTCGACTAGGGCAGGGCCATCGCTGAGTCGCGGTGGGGTTAGGATGATATTCTTGTGTTCCTTTAGTCGGAGGAATGGCTCCCCTGTTTTTGAGTTTATCTCCAGGGGGTGTAGTTGTGGTTCATGTTCGCATGTACCAGGGGTTGGGCAGATCTTATAATCCTGCCTTGGCGATTCTGATTTGCGTCGTGACTCGACTTTTCGAGTCAAGTTTCAAGTATTTGGCCGTGGAGGCCGGTGATGGGAGGAGGCGAAAGCAGTGGTGAAGGGTTCCAGTTAAGGAAGTAAGTAGCCTCGCGCGGCCCGTTCTGCACAAGTGATGAAGGCCTTCGCTAAATCTGTCGGATTTAGAGAGTTGAAAGAAATGAACGACACGTACTGTTTCGAGTCTCGACGGACCGCAAAGGCGCTGGCCCATGGCAAGTGACGTCGATAAATTGTTACCTGAAAAGGAAGTAGACTTGTGGTCTTGACCATCATTTGACCGAGATTTTTCGTTTTTGGATTCGATTCTGTGCGACGACTGGTGAAAACGTCGCTTAGACTTGGTCTCGTTCTGACTCGGACTCATCTGACTCATAACTGATGCTTAAAAGCACCGTGAGTTCGCCTCTACGTATACCGCTACTTGGTCCGATGTCCAGCAAGAAAGTCTCCTGGAAAGATATGGAGCCGCCAGCATTCGGGCATCCTATGCTGAAGTACTTTGCCTTCGATCCCGAATACATAAATTTGAACCATGGTCAGTCTGAATTTCGCTTTCCTCGCGAGAAATCCCAGTTCAAATGCAATCCAGGTTCTTATGGATCTCTGCCTCATCCAGTCATCGAAGCCTGTAAAGCCTTAGATGCCGAGGCGGAATTCAACCCTGACCGTTGGATTCGCATCACCTACCTCCCACTGCTTACCAGTGTGCGTGAACGCGTTGCGGCCATGATCGGTGCGAACACGGCCGAGTGCGTCTTGGTTCCCAATACCTCGCACGGAATTTCCATCGTTCTGCGAAACTTTGAGTGGCATAAAGATGACATCCTTGTCGTGTGTGAGGCCGGCCGTCCTCATATTCAATGTTTCTTCACCTTAAAATTAAACAGTCAATACAACGTACAGTTCGGTCGGTCGGACGGCGCGGTATATTGCAGATACGCCTCCCACCCTGCGGTCTCACAGGTGAATTGATGTTTCCTACCACGCCGTCCGAGGTCGTTGCACAATTCCGGCGCCACCTCAAGAGCCTCACGCGTAAAACCGGGCAGAAGATCGTTGCAGTAATAGATGCGATTGTATCTTTGCCTGCCCTGCTGTTGCCGTGGAGAGAAATGGTACAGGTTTGTAGAGAGGAGGGCGTGTTAAGCGTCATAGACGCAGCGCACTCGATTGGGCAGGAGCTGAATCTTGACCTCAACAAGGCCTGACCCAGATTTCTGGGTCTCGGTCAGTGCTTTGCTTAAGTCCTGGTCCTGAAACGACTTATTAGTACCGCACAGAACCTCCACAAGTGGTTATATGTGAAGCGCTCTTGTGCTGTGCTATACGTTCCTTTCCGGTCAGTCTTGTGAGATATTGTATGGTACACACGCTGACTCGTTTCTTCAGGAATCAGCATTTCATAAAATCTTCATTCCCAACTTCCGACGCATATCTCTCTCCTTCGGAACGCACGCGTTCCAATTTCGTGGAACTATTTGACTGTATGTGTTGTGCCAGCCCATTGTCGGTGGGTCGTGGTTCACGTATTTTTCCAGGGTGTGCGACAATCGACTACGTACCGTGGCTAAGCACTACAGCCGGTGGGGATCTTTCGCCCCGCTTTATCTATACGTCTGCTAAAAGAATCTTATGGTAGCACTGGATTTCAGACAGTGGCTCGGGGGAGAAGACAAAATCAACGCCTACTGCAGAAAAATTGCTAGCCAGGGCTCCGAACGGCTGGCCGAGATGCTCGGCACGTCGGCGACAGTCATGGACCCAACTGGCGAGATGACACTTAACATGGTAAGTAGCACCATACGATCGAATCGGTGGGTTCATCCCTCATCCCTCACGCACAGGTCAACGTGCGACTGCCACTATCTCCGACCATCCAGCCACGGGGCGCCGTCATCCAGAAAATGAGGCACAAGATGATCATGGAGCGAAAAATCTTTACACCTCTTTTTTTCCTTCCGGAAACAGGCTGGTGGACGCGGTGCAGTGCGCAGATTTGGAGCGAGGTACGCCTGTTTCCGAATAACACAAAAATTCGTACTGACGAATCCGAACGATTGTCTAGGTGGGCGATTTTGAAAAGCTGGGTCATGTTTTATTGGAACTGTGCAGCGAAGTCACGAAAGAGTTGCAAGCGGAGGAACACAGATTGCAGGCTAAACTATAGAAATCTGCCTCCCTCTCGCTTATCGTGTGAAATCAAGATCCGCAATAACAGGCAATAACGCGGTGTTGTGTTATCAGGCTAATGATTAGCTGAAAAAGGCAATTGTTCCTTGACAGAAACTTCCATGAGGTCTCTGCTCCCACTCGTATCTCTGGCTGCTTGCTTGGTCGCGCGCGCACATAGTCACGCTCCGGAAGTCCCCACTCAACGTCCTCTCACTGAATTCGAAGCAGCGCCCCAGACCTGGTTGGAGAAATACGGCCAGCAGTTTGACCAGCCGTTTTCCGGCCCTCTCGCGTTCTCACACCTCCCTTACACCCGGTGTCTACAAGACGAAAATGAGCGCTTTGATATAGCTATTCTGGGAATGCCGTTTGACACGGCCGTTACCTATCGCCCTGGGTAGCGTCGTGCTTTCAAGTGCGCACAGAGGAAAGTTCATATTCCGACAGGGCTCGTTTTGGACCGTACGCCATCCGCTCGGGGAGTCGGAGGCAGCGGGCGGCGCGCGGTTATTCTCTATCTTGGGGAAACAATCCTTACGATCAAGGTAGTATACTACATCCACTGATTTAGGCTTTCAACCATAAGTTAAACCTGCATTTTAGGCGCAAAAATCATTGATTGCGGGGACATTCCCATCAGCCCTTTCGACAATGCTCTTGCAATTGACCAGATGGAAACTGCGTACTCTACGCTGCTTTCTCGACCCACCGTTTCTGAGACAGGACTCGGCCGCCCTCGGATCGTTAGGTTGTACCACTATCACGGCGGAAAAACAACTGTCATTTGCACCCCGTCAGGCAACTGTCATTTGATCAAGCCGGTCCAAAGCGTTCACCAGAACAATGGGAGAACTATGGGCCTCCAAAGCGGCGATACAATGGCTGCCCAATGACAGTTGCCTGACCAAGTGCAGATGACAGTCGATTATCCGCCGTGTATTGCATTGCTCGAGTGACGCGAGTTTGAACTGACGTTGCTGAGGCAGCCTTGGTGGCGATCATACAATCGTCAGTGGTTTGTCTTTATAACAAAGACGTGCGTTTTACAAACACCTGCTTAGGTTCTTCCCATTTTGCGCGCCTTGTACAAAAGCTACGGACAACCAATAAGCGTTATCCATTTCGTACGTGGCTTGATTTTCCATTTTCGCTCCATCAGCAAATTTTTAGGATGCCCATCTCGTGCGTATCTCCCTTTCATAGTAACCCGCAACCGACTATAGTTGCATTTCAGGATACCTGGTACGCTCATAGTCGCCTGATCTTCTCGAAGTGCTGAGAATAAATGAACAATAGGGCAGGATACGAAGGCTCCATCACTGAACAGTCGAAAGTGACTCACGGAACATTCTTCTACCTGGCCCAACAGGAAGGTTTGATTGCCAACTCGAGCATCCACGCTGGGATTCGGTGTAAACTTGCGGGACTGGAAGACCTTGAGAACGATTCCGCCGTGGGCTTCCAACTAATCTCTACCGACGATATAGATGATGTCGGTGTCACCGAAATCATCAAGCGCATCAGGGAGCGAGTGGGGACTTCTCCGGTATACCTAAGGTTCGTGTATTTCATTTCATGCCCAACGGCTCATGAACTTTGGCTGTGCTTTGCTCTGCAGCCTTGATATCGACGTGATAGGTGAATCCGACATTGAAAATGAATGTTTGTGCACTGACTGGCGTCGTAGACCCTGGCATTGCACCTGCAAGTAGGTTCTTTTTATACTTCGCTTGAGTTGTTCATTGAATACGTGTCAGCTGGTACACCCGAAGCAGGCGGGTGGACGACTCGAGAGGTCAAACGCATCATCCGCGGACTCGCGGGCCTCAACTTCGTGTCAGTCCTCACTTCCAGCCGGTCTTTCTCAACCTGACTGCGTTATATAATGACAGGGGTGCGGATCTGGTGGAAGTAGCCCCCGCGTACGACTCCGCTGAGGTGACAGCCATAGCCGCGGCAGACTTGGTCCATGACTTCTTGTCCATGTTTTTGTCGGAGAAACCGCCGGTTCCTCGGTCGCACGCCGGTATCAAGGACGAGCTTTGAATATGTTCTTTCCAATGAGTATCGTTTACATACACAAAATTCCAATGAAGCAAATACCAAGCAAAATCACATACACAGATTGAGATTATATGCCGCCGGTGCGAGCGTCGGTCCTCCTCAAGGGAATAATCTGCCACCTCCGACGATTCCGAGCCTTCTCGACTGCTCCCTGCTCTTCCCTTGACTTGTTGACAATCCCGAGAACCCGAACTTTTCTCCCCCACTCGGAGAATCGTCCACCTCAGCCTCCTCCCCGCGCTCTTCCTCCACCACCTCGTCCTCGCCGAGGTCTATATCACTGCTGAAGACGGCCTCCGGTGTCGCCGGCGGCGGAGAGGATGCTCCGAATAGGGAAAGCGGGGCCGAAATGGCAGAAGAGATGAACGCGTGCGCGTCATCCAACATCGTCCGCGGCTTACGTAGAGGAATGGAGGTCAGGATGTAAGTCTTGCTCTTCCAGGCGCTAGACGCAGGTGCGACGGAGGGTCGGGGTACGACGGATCGAAGGCAAGCGGACGGTGATTTCGCCAGTGGCCCCAGAGTACGAAAATTGCGGGAGAGGGTGCGAGTATGCGTTCGGGTACGGTGTAGAGATGGGTCGCCTGTGGCGGAGGACGAGGCGATCGCCTGTATGCGAAGGAAGAGACGGTGAGTGGCGACGAGTAAGCGGATGTTATGATGCGTGCGTGCCTTCAACATCAACGGCGTGGCCGGAGGACCTTGAGCACAGCGCTCCAGATGTATCGATGAAAAACACCTGAGATCTTCATGAATCGGACTCGGCAGCAAGAAAACGAGGTACAAGCCTGGTTGTTAGCTTCCGGATTGCGTCTCGTTTCAACGAGAGAAGTTTCTTTCTCAGGCCACAGTACGATGTCTGTCCCGTCTTCGACGTCATCCATAGTCACGTCGAGCAAGCGGTTCGAGGCGACAGAGCTGATAACAAAGTAACCAGTCGGAAATCCATGGGTCTGGTCGTCGGCCGTCATGATGTCGAAGGTAATTTGCGCAAGTCAGTATTGAGTATCCGAGTACCAGAGGTAGGACTGAAAGGCGGTGCGAAGCCGGGAGCGGACCTTGCGATCACTTGTCGCGATCACGTGTCGCCTGCTGCGCGTTCGCGTCGTGGTCGGACGGTCTGGTCCATCCTCTTCAATTGTCTGTACAGCACGTACAGACATCTGTGTTCCAACTCTACTCAGTTGACGCGTGAACCTAAATTTAGTAGCTGGCAATAAAGTAGCTATCAGCGCCGGTGCTCAGAGCTCTTGGCAAAGTTTTGGCAAGTAGTTTCACAAGTCTCAGAAAAATCCAACAGCGAATGTACTTTTCTTGCTCCCAGATTCATGCATGGCATGGCATAGAAGCAAACTCGTCGTATCATACACCAAACACTCATAGGACTCAATCTGTATAATCCGAATCGTCGGCATCGTCGTCGCTCTCAAACGCCCCGGCATCATGCCCCTCCTCTCACGAGCAGCTTGCACCTCCCGTAATCGTGCCGAGCGACGCTCGACACCCTCTTGCGTCCGCTTCTCCGTCCAATCCTCA
>QVIE01000233.1:0-36092 GCA_013387415.1 Panellus pusillus
ACCACTGCTACAGCGCAACCTCATTTAGCACAATAAAGTATTTTAGCTATATGCGTAGCTCAATGATCTAACGGTGAATTTTTGACTTCAAATATTTCTTTTTATATATAAAGATATAAAGACCGTAAAATATTTTTATTAAAAAATATAAATAATCGAAAGCATTTGAACAGAAGCAAGTATAGCTAATGGTAAATGTAAATATTCTGGTAAATTTAAATGATATCTGGTTACAACTAAAACGACAGAAATTCCCCAATAAAACGTAAAATTCTAACAAATAATAAATTATAAAATTTTGCAATTTTTGAGGTAAAGTTGGAATACTAAACCCTTTTTTAAACCTTTAGCGACAGAAGAATGAGTAAATTTAATGTATAACGAAGATTGAGTAACATTAATTAAAAAGAAATTATTTTTTTCATGATAAAATGTAAAATATTTAATTAAAAAGAGAATTTTAGGTTATCTTTCTCTTAAAACCTTATTTATTTTTATATATGTTGGACTACTCTATAATACAATGCTGCTCCGTACTGTAAATTTTATTTAAATATTTAATTAAACTACTTACTTAACCCGAAAAAGTTGTAATTGTAAAAGTAATCCTATGAATTACTGCCTGAAAAACAGTCAGAATCCTAATACTTAATATTAAGTATTTATATAGTTTTAAAAAAAAAAAAGATAGCCTTTAAATAATAAATTATTCTTCTACTATTAACATTTAAGATAATTTATAACATTATTAAAAATTATTGCAATTACTTCTAATAAAATATAAATTATCTAACTCCCCGCGTACGTGCATACGCGGCTGATTAAATCATAAACTATTAAAAAAGATTTAGTTGAAGTTTAAAATAACAATAAATTTGAGAAATTAAAGAATACCTTTTTTTTTTCTAACATTCCTTGCAGGCATACGCTGCCTCTCCCTGGCTAGGCCGGATAAATGAGACTATTTCTTTGCGTGTAACTGTATTTTATTGAACAAAGAACTAAATAAAATTAAGTAAAAATAAAAAAAATATTTAAAGAAGCCATAATAATTAAGACACATAAAATAACTGAAATATCTCAAATTAAATAATACTTTTGAAATTTTCTTCTTATTTCTATAATATTTCTTAATCGAGGATATCGTTCAACTATTTTATATTTTACTATTAAACTATCAAAATATAGTACTATTATAATAGATATCATACTTACAATAACCACTAAACATCCACTAAGATTTACTGCAGCTAATGTTTCACCTAGTCCTAATTGGCTATAAAAATCATTTAATGATTTTGTTAATAATTCTAATATATTTTTCATTTTTTTTTTATTTTTTTTCTATTTTTAAAAGATACTATATTTTCCTTAGATTAAGGGTTAATTTTTTATGTTTTCATAAAAGAATATAATAAGTAAGATCTAAATCCTTATTATGAGGGTGAGGGGTTAACTTAAAGGCTTTAAACCTGTTTTTATATTATAAAATTTATGTTTAACTAAATATAAATTCAAGTTTTATACAGGCTAGGGCAGGGGGTCAAAAAAAGGACGGGAGACTCTGACCTATACTTAATGAAACGTAGGATACTCCCGGTGAACCTAATCGATACAGATATTACAGAATATACTGTTTTACTAAAGCGGAAGAGCTATACTAGAAACGCCGTGAAGGTTGGTCGATAAGCGAGTAGAAAAATGCTCTAAAAGACTACGAAGATGGGAATGAAAAGTGATGAAACGTAAGAGCGAAAACACCGAATGAGTGAATGTGAATCATATTTAAAGTCAACAAAATTGGATTTACGTAATTATGTGTCATTTATTTTTGATTTATTATCATTTTATTTTTAAGTTTATCTAGTTCTTCTTTAATTTTAGTTTTTAAATAAGCTTCTTTACCTTGTAAGTTTAATTTTTCCTTATTAAGAATATCTTCTAGCTCGGTTTTTTCTCCCTCAGTTAAAGAAGGTGAACCTTGTATTGTACTTTTAATATCAGATAAACCTACTTGATCTGCTTGAGCTTCATCTAGATTTTTGACTATTTTTTTGATTTCGGTACCTGTCATCTGAATATCATTTTTTTTTATTACTCCTTCTGGTAGAATTGTTTTAAAAAGAACACAAAAACTGGTGAAAATACTGGTTCGTTACCTGTATTAACTAATGCAGCATCCAAAGCTAAACCTGTACCTACTACACTACTTGTACCAGCTCCCGCATAACAAAGACCTTTTGCACAAATTATTACTCTAGCGGTTAATGAAGCCAATCTATCTAAAGGAGAGTTTCTAACATCTAATTCATCAGTACCTAATACTTTAATTATATGAATTAATCTAAGGATATTAATAGCAAACATGTATATAAAAATAAGATTGAAATAAAATTAGAAGTATATAAAATATAATTAGGAATCTCATTAATATTTAAAGATATTCTTCCTAATGTAATTAATATACTTAAACCACCTATAATTCTAAAAATTCTAGTTATAGGATGATTATGAAAATTAGCAATAGAGACAGGTAAAGTAGGAACTAATCAACCTTTTTGAATACCTTTGGTAATTCTTTTTGAGATGTTAATAAATTTGTTTTTCATTTTTTTTTCTATTTTTAGATTTAAAAAGATTTTTTTTTTATACTGTTAAATCTTACCACAGTTTTTACTTCTTTTATTTTATACATAAAACCGAGGACTTTCTCACTTATTTAATTTAATACCTTTGTCCCCTTGCGACTCTTGTGACCATTGTGACTTGAGATAACATCGAAACCTGAACCTAATAATTTTAAAGAAAACAAAGACTAGGAAAATAGAAAGAGGGGATATATTAATTATTTATTATATATAAGATCTATACTAATAGATCCTAAATAAACAAAACGCTTACTAAGTATTTTGTAATTAAGAGAAAATTAAGTAAATAAGATTAATTAGCATGTAACAACTAAAAATTATATAGTTTAAACCAAGAAATTAAAAAAATAATAAGTAGTTAGCAATTACTGAATTTATTATTTCAATTTGAATAAATTTATTATTATTTACCTGATTTTCCTTCACTATTTTTACTGTTCCCGTTATTACTACTCTCGCTATTACTATTACTTTGTCCGTTATTATAACTTTCCTTTTTAGCTCCGTCACTTGTATATGCATTATAACCTCCATATGCTCTACCTAAAGATACCGCACCTATTAAACTCTTTCTCCTACTTTAATAATTCTTTGACATAAATTTGAAAATAAAACAATCGGAGTACTAATACTAATAATTAACACTTAATAAAATAATTTTTTATTTGAAATAATTTCAACACAATTAAAATAATATTTATAACTTCCATGTGATTTAGATTACAAATTAAATTTTTCATTTTTTATTTACAAGTAAACTTTTACAACTAATGTACACCCCTAAATTAAATAGAGTTTAGAAAATAAAGAGAGATTAGATATATTATACTTTAGTTAATATTTAAAATAAAACTAAAAAATTTAAAATAACAGAAACTATATAAATTATAAAAATTAAAGTAATATTAATATTAGATAATATCTTTGAAATTTTAATCTTAATTTTATTAAACCACTAATTTGAGGAAATCTTTTATCTAAATTTAAATAGTTAATTATTTCATTTCCTAATATTGCAAAAATAATGTTAATTAAATAGAAGACATATTAAAGTTAAAGCAAATAAATGATATAAAGCAGATAATTCTAATAAATTTAAAGAATTTAAATAATCATAAAAAGAGTCTAAAAAATTAGAAAATAGTTTGTTTTTATTTATACTATCAACTAATTCAGTTACAGCTTTAGTAGCCTCACTTGATGCTTTTGCACTTGCTTCACTTATTCTATAAATAGATTGATATGTTTCTATTGATAGAATATCAGGACGACCGGAATTGTAGTTGACTCGGGTGACGGTGTAACTCACGCGGTTCCTGTATTCGAGGGCTTTTCATGCCGCACGCGATTCGTCGAGTGGGACGTCGCGGGAAGGTACGTATGCCGCTTCCTGTGTTTCAATGACGCGCCGGAAACCAACTTTTACACAGAGACGTGACAGACCATTTACAACTACTGCTTCGTAAATCTGGTCACCACTTACACACGACGGCAGAGCGAGAGGTCGTCCGAACTATCAAAGAAAAATGTTGTATGTCGCTCTCAATCCAGCAAAGGAAGAGAAGGAGGCACAGAGAGGGACGGAAGGAGTTCAGGCTACCCGATGGGAACGTCGTTCAGGCAGATCACTTTTTAATCCCCAGTCCCAGGCCCTGATATTTTGGTAGCTTGGTGCTGAGCGCTTCCGCGCCCCGGAAATCTTGTTCAATCCCGAGTTGATTGGACAAGAATATGCTGGTGTCCACCAAGTCGTTGTCGATTCTATCAACCGTGTAGATTTGGACCTACGCAAGTCCCTCTTCTCAAATATCGTTCTCAGTGGCGGCAGCACGTTATGTCGAGGTTGGTCGTGTGACGCGTCTCTCGATTCCGTATTCACGATTTGTACCAAGGATTTGGCGATCGCCTGCTGAACGAAGTCCACAAACTCTCGCTCAAAGACGTGAAAGTCAGAATATATGCCCCACCAGAGCGCAAATACTCTACTTGGATTCGTGTTTCATTCTCGCTGGTCTCAACACGTTCAAAAAGGTAGGGGAATCATGTTCATGCACTATTCCAGACCTGATCCGTCTGCTCCAGATGTGGGGTATCGGCTGAGGAGTACAAGAAGATCCAGAATAAACTAAGCCTTGGGCAGCACAAACAAAAGCGAGCCGATACATCGGTCATTTTACACTAGGAGTGTCTACGATTACAAGTCGACAGGCAACGGAGGCGGAGCATCGGGTTGAGGAGCAAAGATGATATGAAGAGGCGGCGTAGTCTGGCTGTCCTCGCTCAGAACCGTCGCAATAATGGACCGTCCTGCGAACGAACGACCAGCCAGTCCTTTCAGGGCTCGTCCAGCACTTTCTGCGTCCGTATACTTGACATATACGCGTCCCACACCAGAAGCCTCGTCTATTCGAGCAGCATCTTGTGCAGCCATCTGCACTTCGCCGGGGCCCACTTGGTCTTGTCCTTCTTGACGGGTCGCGGAATGCGCAAGTCTTCCACAGCCCCAAAAGTCTCGCACTCTTCCTTAACGTCGTCGTAGAGGTCCCCATAATCTTCGTCGTTCATGAGATCGTCCGGAGTAACCATATTGAGCATGAGTAGAATCCGTGCGTCAGAGCTAGAGTTGTCCCCGGCAGGCATGATCGGACGAGGGATTTCGGGAAATTGATCATACGGCAAGTTGGGAATCATGCCGGGCATCCCAGGTTTGGCGCCGACAGACGCGCGCTGGACAACGAGGAAGCGATCGCCGAGTTCCATACCGTTCAGACTTTGAATGGCAACGTCGGTGACTTCAGTGTCGACGTATTCAAAAAACGCAAATCCCTACGCAGTACTGTTAGATTGTCTGATCAAAAAACAAAAAGGATAATTCACTTTTGAAGGCCCGTTGCTATTTTCGCGGACAAGATTGAACGCCTTGAGCTCTCCGAAACTCTTGAGCAATTCCATGACCTGCTCCTCATTGAGATAAGTGGGCAACCCGCCCACGAAGACCTTGTTGATGGTATCTGGGACGTTGGTCGACACAACTCCCGGGACGTGAACGCCGGGCGAGCCTGTAATCTCCATTCCGCCGTAGTCCTTAGGACGGCGAATTTTGAGCGGGCCATTGATGAAGATGATCCCGTCGAAGGCCATGGCTGCAGTGGCATCTTCTGCGCTGCGGAACTGACAAAAAATGAGTGCTGATGGAGGACGTCGAGTTCCAAGGCGATTACCTCAACAAACGCATAATTCTTCTCGTAGTTGCACTGGACAGCCAAAACAGGGTTACCAGGACCACCCGTACCGATCTTCATTTCTTCCATCTTGACGTTGAAGAAGTCCGCCAAATTTTGCTCGGTGACTTCAGGAGTGATACTTCCGATATAAAGTCTGCGGGATTGACGAGAGAGATTAGGGTTGCCGCCGAGACCCATTCCGAAGGTCTGCACAGGCATAGGAGGAGGCAAACCAGCAATGCCCAAAATTGGGGGGATTTGCGTTCTATTAGCGCCGGGCAGGTTGAAGAGACCTAAATCCTGCTTCAGCCAGAGGGACGGAAAAAAAGTTTGAACGCTACCTGTTTGCTTCGCTTGCATGGCCGAATACTGCTCGTATCCCGGAGCAGAAACATCCCACCCAGAAGCCTTTCTCCGTCTCTGCGACAAGGGAAGTGCGCCTTCTGGGGTCGGGGATCGTCGCTCCGGCGTCCCAAAGCCATCCTTGTTTCTTCCTCTACCGCCCTCGCGTCCACGACCGCGCGGTTCACCTCGGAAACCCCCTCGTCACGGCCCCGTCCCCCACCGATGCCGCCGCGGTCGTCGTCCCGACCGCGGTAGCTTGAGCGTCTGTCATCAGGACGTCTTTCGTCAAAGTCCCGGGTGGGACGAGAGGACTTTTCGCGGTCGCGCCTGTCGTCGCCATATTTTCCACTGCCGCCGCCGCCGCCGCCGTAACGGTCTCTGTCTCTGTCGCGGCGGTCTCCTCCCCGATGCTCCCTGTCACGGTCTCCGTCGTGTCTTGAGGAGCGGTAGCGATCGTCACGATATCCACCGCGGTCTGTAAAAAGAAGAAATGCCGCAGCTAGTAAGTAACCGCGCGGTATGTCTGCTGGCGAGATGCGGCGGAAGCGATGGCCAAGCTAGCTATGGAGAAAACAACATGGTGCAAAAAAGAAATGCACCATGAGCACTCGCAGTGGTGGAAAGAGGAGAGGGAAAAGAGGGAATATGTAGAAAAGGCTCACCTTCCATGGTGTTGAGCAAAGATAATTTGCTCGAGTTTGGCAGGAATCACAGTTGGAGATGGCGAGCAATCCGGTGGACCCCCTGCAGACACTACAAGCCGCCTTGACTGTTCAGGCGAATTCAAAGGAGCAGGCAGACATTCTTGCTACCCTGAGGGAGGCCCTAGAACTACAGCCCGCACCCATCACTGTCCTTGTCGGAGCCCTCGTCGGCTTCGTGGTGAATGCTGGCGATTCCCTGCTCAAAACATGGGTCATTGACCTCCTCCATTTTGCAATATGTCGCGCCCCGCTCTCCGTCGAGCAGCGCACACAATGTTCGTCCTAACCATACAAAAGTCAGTCCTGAGTTGATCGTTTGTCTAGTGGCGTCTCAGACTCTCGACACGCTTGCCCTGCTGCTCGACGATCCCAATCCATTAATTGTCAAGGTCGTCGTGTCGTGTCTGACGACAGTTTACCCCCTTCTTTTTCGTTTATTGTGCGAGTTTGATTTTTCTTGACCCTTCCAGACTTATCAAACTGCGCACATAGGTGCACCAGCCACAGCAACCCTGCCGCGTGGAACACTTTGTCTACGTGCAAGACCCGTATTCTTGATTTTGTCTGGGCTCCTGCCGTCAATAATGGCGTCCGGTTTTGTTCGATGAAATTTCTCCAGCGCGTAATTCTACTCCAGACGCGCGGTATCTCTGATCCAAGGGTAACTTTGAGAACCGCACGCCCGAAATCTACATATTCGGCTGATTCAATCTCGTGCAGCTTCAGAACAAGAATGATCCGAATATCTCGTTCTGTCCGGCAGATCACCCCTTCATATCTGTCCCCAGGTTGGAGGCAGAGGGCCAAAGACTGCTCGAGACTGTCATATCATTGCTTTTCACCAGCCAGTATGTTCATTCTGTTTTGTTCGCTGAACTCGGCCAACTGTTTCTAGAAACGCAGACTTGCTTACAGCAATGCTCAATAGTTGGGCAACTCTGACTAAGCTTCGGCCTGCCGTCGTGCCTATGATTGTCACTGCTCTGCGTGCTTGGACGCCAGAGACTTCTGCAATCAATGGCTTTCCCCACTCCACTGTGAAAAGCGTGGAGAAGGCAATACGAATTCTCTTAATACATATGTCTCGGTATGTACTTCGCCTTTCTATTTCAGTGGAAAAAACTGACAACTCTCAAGTGTTCAGGCAAACGCTCATTTTCTGCCTCAGATTCAGGAGATTCTGGCTCAACAAGGGGTCCGAATGGACAAAGCATCTGCAGATGAAAAGAGACGCAAAGCCTTGATAGCCGGCGGATTCCCGGATTCACGGAAACGCCCCGCTTCAACATCTGTCGAAAACCCTTCGGAGCCCAAACGCGCCAAACTTGAGGTCGACGCCTCTACAAATTCAGCATCGTTTCTATCAATTTGATTTCACCTCTCTCCCTGCTCCGCTCATCACCGAACTGATTGTCGCAAATATTGAAGCATTCTCAGAGAGTGCTCTAGTATCCCTCGTACAAACGTATCTACAGAGCCGGGGCCTATCTACATCTTCTGTGGCCCCCGCACTCCAACCCTCCCCGACCAAACCTATTCCTACGGGACCACGGAACGCTACACCAGATGTGAACAGTGCCACCCCGCCAATCGTAAAAGATGAACCTGTCGATCCTCTGCAAATGGATATCGACCAGGACGAGCTGGAATATGAGCCCGATAAGCTCAACGAAGAAGTGCCTTTCTATCCTTTGAGCAACCTCGTATCTCGCTGACCTCTTCGCGTTCTCAGCTGTCCGGGGATGATGACCCAGGAGCGGTGGTCCAGAGTCTATCGATGTGGACTCCGTTATAGCGCTCCTGGACGACTTCAAACTTCCTCCGCCGAAAGAACTCTCAGAAGAAGAACGTTCGGCCCTTGTTCGGAGTTCGGTGTCAAGGATATGGGATGGTTCTGAAGATTTGACATCTGTAGGCGAAGCGTTGCCTCCCGACTCAACGTGGGCTGGGGGGCATAGCCCTACAGAGATGTGGATGCTTCTTATAGTACGGATGGTAACTCGGGTGGTAGATCCTCTGCCCTCGGATACAGACGGCGAGGATGAGATCGTCGCGAATGATTTCTACGACAGACAAGATCGGTTACGCCAAACACTGTGCGACTACATAATGTCAGATTTTCCAGCTCGGTGTGTACTGTTAGCGATGTTGCTTAACTTGTCCTCAAACAAAACGCTCCAGAGCACGGCTCGCCACCACATGGATGAACGAAGAGTGGTACACTGATCGGATACAGCTTGAGATCAACCCCGATTGGGTGAGTTCTTGGGAACAATACAGCATCATTGACTGAAAGCACCTGCAGCGTCCAAACTACGATGCTTGGCTCAACCAAATCGTAGCGTCGTATCAAACGCTGTTGGACGGCAAAGATCGGACATTTTCACGATTTTTGCTCGACCTCCCGTCTGTTCCGGAGGATGTCCTGGGCTTATTGCGGGAACTCTGTGTGGAGTCCAGCAGGTAGAATGATAGCCCGGTACATTGAACCATCACTCACGGTATATGAGCAGACCCGATAGAATGCAGGTTGGATTCGTCACTCTTCGCGGACTCGTGACACAGCGTCCTTCAATGCGGGTGGATGCATTGACAGTCTACTTGAGCTAACAACCCATCCTGGTGTGTTCCAGAATGAAAGAATTTCGTGGTTGTTGATCATTTTACAGACAAAAAGATTCGCGGGGCTGCAATTAACACTGTCAAAATCTGGGTTCCCAATGCCCAGCCTATGGATGGCATGATCCGAGAATTTGCTCTGCAGATGCTGCGTAAACTTCAGCTGCAAGTCGACACCAATTCTGCGAAACCGAACGGGATGACGATAATACGGCAAGTGCGAAAGAGGAGGACGAAAATATGGAGGATGGGCAATTACCACCTGAAGATCTAGTCCAAACTCCGTATCTTCCTGAACGCATAGAACTCCCCGCTCAGCAATCCCATGTCCTCCAGCATGTGGAATTACTCTTCGCCTTGTGCGTAAAGGTCCCTGAGTTCCTGGACGAGTACTTTTTTTCTTCGCTTACATCTTGCATTTCGTTCTTAAGTCCGCTGCAGGATATTTTCGGCTTACAGTCATATGGATGCCACTGTTCAAGATGCCATACAAAAGCTGATTACTGCTCTCATTCGGTCGTTGGGTTCAAGCCACGGCAAGCTTCTCACACTGATGCGAACATGTCCTCCTGGTGCCGAATCGCTTGCCCTCCGAGTTTTGACTATCTTTACGGAACACGGCCGTCCCAGCGCTCAACTTGTAGCGTTGGTGAAGGGTTTGATCAATGAAAGAGACCTCGACGCCCGGTTTCTTATTCCAATCATTGCCGAAATGGCCAAGGTAAAGTCACGCGCACTTGATTTTCGTGTTTCAACCCAACATTACCAGCCTGATATTATCCGGCATCTGCCCCGGATCGTGTCGATACTCAACGGGGAGGCTGAACCCAAGAATCTCGTCCGCTCAGTGTTCAGTTCAATCGTCACGACTCCGCCGCAAACTTTTGGTAGCGTGACTTCCAACCTACCTAGGGTACGGCAGAGCGAGCTTTTGACTCCTGCGGAATTGATGGTGCTCCTTCACGATGCTGAAAAGGAGATCGGTTTGCAAAGTGCCAAAGAGGGTGCGCTAGTGACTACTGTGACTTCGTTCTTTGTCGACCCTTCTCCAGCTATCAGTGTCTGTTTCTCGATGACAGATGTCTTCCGGTCCGAGATATTAGCCGTGGTGATGCAACAGATAGTGGACGAGCCCGTTCTCCCTGTCCTGTTCCTTCGAACGGCCAGTTTTCTTGAACTGTAGTGGTCACACGACCTGACTTTTTGATGACAGGTCATTCAAGCTGTCACGACATACAAATCCTCGTGAATTTCGTGTCGACCACGTTGCTCTCGCGCCTGATTACCAAGAAAATATGGACGAATCCTCGCCTATGGGAAGGTTTCATCTGGTGTGCGAAAGTCATAGCACCGGCCAGCTTTGGAGCGCTATTGCAACTGCCGAAGGATCAGCTCAGGGAACTAGTGGACAAGCAGCCTAGCCTGAAGTCCGGCCTCCGAGATCATGTTACCAAAAAGGCCACCAACAAGTCGCGGGTAGCTGTGTTCTTGGACATCTTCGCTGAATCGGAAGAAACTCCTGCGACCGAAGCTTCACTACCGCAGCCTGAACCCGTGGCCGCAAACCATACCGATTAAACGGATAGAACTATATAATTATGAAATGTATTGTATCTTCGAGCTGTACACAGCATGATTTTAGGCGAATTGATGGGTGATGGGCTTCGGCGCGGAGGCATTTTGCATTGTCCGAGTCCGAGATCTTTCAAATCCTTCGAGTGATATTCCTTCCTGCTCCACCACCCACCGCCCTGTCTAAACCGGTGCCTTCTCGTCTATCCTGTTTACTCTCGCGTGCACCTAGCCGCCTCTAGTTGCACGCGTTTGCAAAGGTCTAAACAAACAAGCAGACAGATAAAATGACGGCCAAGGAAAGCTCCCCTGGGCGCAGGCCAAGAGGACAGGACGTCAAGAATCCTTCTGTTTCCCCTTTGCCAGCACCCGAAGACGGCTCAAATCCAGTCGATCGAGGTAGATCAAGAGTGCGGAGATCTTCAAACTCGTTTACCGAGAACGAGATGGACAGGAAGTCGGTACAGTTCTTCCTTCACAAAGACTCATTTGCTTATGGATAGCAGAGGATATCATGCTCTACGGTCTTCCTTTGGCAAAACATTTCACGTCAAAAAGTTGGCGCTTCCCATGCTTTGCATTCGCCGCTCACAAAACCGCTCAGGCGTTGGAAGCTCATCCGTGAGATGGGATCTGGTGAGTTCCTTCAGCCAGGATTTCTTTCATCATAACTCATGTCTCCAGGCGCCTATGGGGTCGTTATGTACGTGCGCCGCACAGACCCGTCTATGCATCCAAATTTATCCAACAGTTCCGCCGGGGACGAAATCACGGGTGAAACGGTGGCAATCAAGCTCGTTTCCCGTGTCTTTGACAAAATCCAGCTGGCGAAACGCGCTCTGCGCGAAATCACCCTTCTTCGACATTTCACTGGTCATGCAAACATTACGGGCCTCATAGATGCCAAGATGATCTCGCCCGAGGTATACGATTCCTGTCTCTGTCATCCGTCGCTGATACGGAGACTCTAGTCCAATGAAATGTAACTATGACTTGCCCTCCTCGTCAGTGCGCTGACTTCTACTTTTTCCCACAGATACATATTCATGGAGGTAAGATAAAAATACTTTGTGTTCTACTTATCTACGTTTTCCCTCAACTTTGCTGTGACCCGTAGCCCATGGAAGGTGGCTCGCCGTGTACTCACTTGTCGAGACCGTCGTTGATATGTTTCTGGCAGCGGATCTCCACCAAATCATTAAGTCGGGACAAACACTCACGAATGAACACGTCCAATATTTTGTATACCAGATACTGCGCGGTCCGTTATCATGACGTGACGATGCTCGTTCCCTGATCAAGTTGCTGCTGCAGGGGCAAAATTTATCCATAGTGCTGGTGTGATACACAGAGATCTCAAGCCAGGCAATTTGTTAGGTGCTCTTCTACCGAGGGGGTGTGAGCGAGAAAGCGCTGAACATGACTTGAAGTGAATGCCGACTGTGAACTCAAAATCTGCGACTTCGGTTTGAGTCGAGGCTTCGAGAATGTCTCGCATCTCACTGAATATGTGGCAACTCGATGGTGGCGCTCGAGCTTCCGATGTCGAAATCCCCTCATCGACCTTTTCTAGGTACAGAGCCCCAGAAATCATGCTTGGATTCCGGTGTGTCATGGTTTCCTTCGATTCTTCTTATGTATGCTTATATCTAGCCAAGGCAATATGACACAGCCAGTAGGTTTGCATCCCTCGAGCACGGCCTCTTTTCTGAATCCCTTTTGAGTCGATGTTTGGTCTATCGGATGTATCTTGTCTGAGTTGCTGTCAAGCCAACCACTATTCAAAGGCAAAGAGTAAGCATTTTCCCGACTCCGTTGATCGATTTATTTGCTCATATGGGAGTCAAGCTACGGTAGGAATATAGAAGGTCAATACCGGTCTCAGCTAACGTTTCAACCGGCGCAACAGTGGACCAATTGAAGAAAATACTCGATGTCCTGGGCAAGTGAAAATATTTTTGGCGCCTTTATCCCCTGCTTAACATACCATAGGTTCACCCGAGGAGACTGTACTTCAGAAAATTGCCAGCGAAAAGGTCAGATTTAAGCTGCTAGCCCGTGTGCTGTCACTGAAATCTTTGCAGGCCCGAACATACGTTCGGTCATTACCTATTAGCAAGAAACGCCCATTCACCAAGCTTCTCCCTACGGCAGATCCGCAAGCCATCGAGCTACTTACGCACATGGTTACCTTTGATCCTGACCTACGATACACCGTCGCACAGGCACTAGAGCATCCATGGTTGAGCGGGTACCATGAACCGGAGGAAGAGCCGGACTGTCCAGAGGTGTACGAAAAATGGAAGGCCATCGAAGAGCTGAAAACTTTAGATGATTACCGGGTGGCCTTGTGGAACGAGATCCACGATTATCGCAAAGAAATTCGGGGGGGTGTTGACGACGACGACGACGAGTTCTTCGCGACTGAGAACACTGAAGAGCTTGCGGACGCCCTGCTCCCCGAAGCGCCTGCACCGGCGAGTGTCGTTATAGAGGAGGAGCAGATGGAAGACGCGGTAGAGGTCCCGACGGATAGTACACTGGAGTCCAGCGCCCTGAAGACGGATCCGACAGAAAACGCAGGAACGCAGGCCCTCGTCCCTCCCTCAGACAAACCATTCCCAACGACGCCCACCGACCCCGTGGTCACCTACGCGCGCCGGTCCAGCATCATGCAGCCTACGCGCCAAGGCTCGATATACGGCTCCCCGAATCCCCCGTCCCAACATTTGAAATCGTTCACAGAGAGTCCGAGGACTGCCGAGCCTGCCGCCGCTCTGACGGGCGGCATCGCATTCCCGACGCAGCAAGGCTATGTCGTTCCAGCGCGATCCCGCACTGGGTCTACGGCGGGCAGAGGCGAGGTCACACGCAAGCTGCTGCGGACGCTCAGCACCGTGTCAATACACGAGAGTGCGGAGGGCAGGGCAGGAGGACTCGCGGACATCGCGCCCATTGGTCGGTACATCGTCGAGAGCAACAGGTCGGAGGCCGATGCGCCGCCGTCCGAGATGCCTCGGATTTTGGAGGACGAGGAACGAAAACCTAAGAAAGAGGGAGGAGGGTTCTTTATTTGAGGATGGGTCGGGTCGGGACTGCTTTGCTTTGCTAAGATATAGAATTACAATGCGTGTAATAATCGATACATGGTGCTATGTATGGGCCTACATCTAGTCCCTAGGATTTCTTTGATTCCTGCGCACCGAGGAGTGAGTTGCCGCCGCAGTGTTCAGTAGCATAGAGAACTCACGGTCGATGATGTCTAGATATGCAAGGGTGGCAGGACTCTCTGGATATTCGTCCAGAAAACTAACGCCATAATCGGCACTTTTGCCGATGCGGGGATCCAGTGGCACAGAGCCTAATAACTCGATGCCCATTTCCTCCGCGAGCTTCTTCCCGCCTCCGGTGGTGGGTTTGAATATCTGCGACTCGGTGCGGCAGCCGGGGCAAACGAAACCAGACATGTTCTCGACGAGACCGAGAATCCGTATGCCAACCTTGCGGCAAAAGTCGATCTCCCGGCGCACATCTTGCAAGGCGACTTCCTGGGGTGTGGTAATGAGAACAGCCCCATCAATCCCGCTCTCCTTCAAATATTGTACGATACTGAGGTGCTCGTCTGAGGTTCCTGGAGGGGTGTCGACAACGAGGTAGTCGAGGTCGCCCCAGTCGACGTCTTTAAGGAACTGGGAAATTAGACCGTTCTTCTTGGACCGCGCCACATGACGGCGTCGCGGGCAGAGGGGAGCATAAAGCCAACGGACATGACGCCTAGGTTGTCCTGAACGTAGACGGGTGACCAGCCCGAAGAAGAGGAATGTACTTGCTCCGACGCGATGCCGAGAATGGTCGGAATGGAAGGACCGCAAATGTCCACATCCATGATCCCTGTCTGTGCGAGCTAAGTGTTCGAAGGAATAGCAATTACTGGACGCGAGCGCACTTGGATCTGCTGGTCAGCCGCAAATGCCCAACCAAGCTGTGCGGTGAATGTCGATTTCCCGACTCCGCCTTTGCCCGAAAGAACGAGAATTTTGCGCTTAACACTGTTCATCCGTTCCTTGATGAAAGGCAGTGAAGGATCGGGGAGTTTTGGCTGATTCGAGGCGCATATTTGCTGATTTTCGCATCCCGCACATGCATCCGACTTTCCGGCAAACTCAGACTCGGTGCCCTGAACGGGTTGAGTAAATGAGTACTGAATGTGGGAGAACATACGGGACAGTGTTCAGGCGCGTTCTCTGGAACGTCGGCGATGCTGTCTCTCGCTTGGACCATCGCTGCGATGAGTAAGAGGCGTTGGCACGTGATCGAAGACGCACTTATATCCGAATCCGATACTCCGACGAAGCAAAAGGGCGCCATCGACAAGCCTCTGTAGTAGCAGCGCTTTGTGCAGGCTTTTTTGTTTCGGCTTGTGCCCACATCCCGCTTCGTGCCATCCCACGCGTTACAGTTCTGCGCGCCTTACGCCGTATTTTCTACGAGAGTACATCTATTCAGCCTCCCATCATGTTTATTTGAGCATGTATGAACTCAAACTACTTTTCATTTCTTATCCCGTTCAACGTCTCCCTTATTGATGAGCGACGAGCTTTTCCTCGGTGACATTTTCCCGGAAGAGCCGCGGCCACCAACCCCCGAGCCAACTGTTGTAATTTACGACCGGGATGATGACTTGATGGCCAACGATTGGCGGGCTATGAAAATACGGCTAGTGGGGTCGCACCCCCTCTGGGGCCACTATCTGTGCACCCATTTCTGCCCCGAACTCTGGATGGAACTCAATCTTTCTGCAGCTGGAATGCCGGTCGCGCATTCGCTTCGTATCTGGATCACAATCGAGACCTGTACTATGATCGCTTTGTTCTTGAACTTGGCGCAGGGGGCGGGCTACCCGGCCTAGGTCAGCGATGCATTGCGTGTTCCGGTAATCTCGTTGAAGAACCGCGTACACAGTGGCCGCCAAGAATGGGGCAAAACATGTCTTGCTCACTGACTATCCCGACCCGGAGTTGGTGAACAATATGGAAATCAACGTCACGGAGAATGCGGCGGAGAACAATTGCTCAGTCGAGGTAAAACACCCGTGCTCCCGTTGCGCAACCAACATCTCAATCAGTTCACCAGGGTTACATCTGGGGGCACCCTGTTGGAGAGCTGCTGGATGCTCTTCCGCCTGGCGAAAGATTCCAGCTCATCCTCCTGTCGGACCTGGTTTTCAACCATTCGCAGGTGAGCGTGACGGACTAGTTGTGTGGCATCTGAGAACAATGGCAGTGAAGCATGAAGCGCTACTCGAGACGTGTGAGAACTGCCTTGCACAGGCCGACGATGATGCGGCCGTGCTAGTGTTTTACACACACCACCGCCCGCATCTGGCGGACAAAGACATGGAGTTCTTTTCCAAAGCACGGGAACGTGGATGGACGTGTGAAGAAATAGTGACGCGGCAGTTTACGGTAAGTGCTTGGTAAAAAAAAGTTCCAGCAGCTGAGTGATCACAGCCGATGTTCCCTGAGGATCCGGGCTCTGAGGCGGTGAGGGGAGCTGTTCACGGATGGAGACTACGGCGGTCGTGGAAGTAGTAAGTAGTAGGAGCTGTACTTGTGATATTCTGTGGAACAGGTGGGGCTGACGGCGTGATTGTATCTGTTGTGTCGGCCAAGTGTGCTCCTTAGTCTTCTGCGTCCTGGCGTGCCTTCGCCTCGAACCATGAACAACCAGGAGCAGCCCCGGGGCTCTCCGTTCTCCTCTTACCAATTCCCCCCACCTAATTCAGATAATTCTCGCCCCTCGAGTGCTCCCCGAACTCCGTTACCCCAAGCTGGCCCACTTTCAGCACCCCCGACCAGCGCCGGGCGCCTCCCAGACCGCACCAATCTCCCAACTCGTGCCTCTACAATGGGCAACCAAGATCAGCATCGTCCCGCGGCAGCGCACGATGTGCCGTCTCACCCTCGCAGCGAAGACCTAAATCACAGCTCTCCTGCTAACACCTCGGCTGCATCCTCAGCCGGATCTTCTCCGCGGCCTTCCACGGCCTTCGCCGCCTCCTCAAGCAGCAGCCGTCCGTCTACGCCGGCAGGCTCTAGTAAACACAATCACCCATCCTCTTCCGGCCATGGTGACAACCTCACCCGTCGTACGAGCGTAGCTTCCTTCTCCTCTGCCAAGTCTGGCGGGTCCAACTCTTCTTCGGCCGGGGCCCAGACACCCATTGCCTCGTCAGTGGCCTCGTCCAGTTTATCCTCCGCGTGAGTCTCCATGGGCTGCGATCTTTCTGATACTGATTCTCGTGGATGTCCCAGATTATGCGCGTCTTGCGGAAAGCCTATGCAAGGCCCCTTCGTCCGTGCGCTTGGCACGGTCTATCATCTAAACTGCTTCAAATGCATGGTATGCCACTTCTTATTTACCAATGCCCCTCTAATCGGTCGTTCAGGATTGTGGCGACGTTGTTGCTTCCAAGTTTTTTCCCATCGAAGGCCCCGATGGCAAACAGTCCCCGCTTTGTGAACGCGATTACTTTCGTCGTTTAAATTTAATTTGCGCCAAGTGCGGAATGGCTCTGCGAGGTAGCTACATAACGGCCTGCAGTGAGTCGCTTCATGACTTCTTTTGGCTTCCCTGGCCCTTACGCTCTTTCTAGACAAGAAGTTTCACGTAGAGCATTTTACATGTTCTCTTTGTACCACCCTATTCGGACCTCAAGACTCTTATTATGAGCATGACGGAGACGTATTCTGCCATTTCCACTACTCGACTCGTTTCGCGACGAAATGCGCTGGCTGCAGTAGTGCGATTCTGAAACAGTTCGTGGAGATCAACCGTAACATGAAGGACGAATGCTGGCACCCCGAGTGTTATATGATCAACAAGGTACGCTGTTCATGCCAACGTCAAGTATGTTCTCACCGCCGCTGCTTAGTTCTGGAACGTCAAAGTTGTATCGCGAAGGCCGACCAGCGTTCTAGAACTTGAAGGCGAGGCTGGTGAGCCCGAGTATGTTGAAGAGGAGCGGCGGGAGACTGCGATGTCACTGAAGGAGAAACAAATCCGGATGGAACAGCAAGTCTATCGGATATGGACGTACGTCTGCTTCCGAACTCTGCCTTGCGTTCTGCTCATTTGGAAGCCCAGCGTGCTGTCGGCTTTCGAAGAGTCCAGCGCTGCATGCATATCGGACATGCTGCGGCAAGTCAGCAATGGACAATATCTCGATGCGATCCGGATGGCCGAAAAGTTCATCTTACACGTGGAAGTTCTGTTCGCTACCATCGACGACCTGGAGCATCAATTCTATCGTTTGAATGCAAAAGGTCTGTCTGTTCACTCCTTCCGATATTCCACTTGGTTGACTGATCAATGCAGGCATGTCACACGTCCGCGAAGCCCGCATGCTGTGTCGCAAAACTGTGGAGTTGTTCACACTATTGTCACACACGCAAGAGACAGGAACCCGGAGAATGGGCATGACGCAGGAACTGCTTGCCCTCGTGACAGGGCTGGCTCATTATCTCAAGATCCTGATCCGTATAGCACTGACCGGAGCCCTGAAACTGGAGCGAGAGAGGAACGTGCCAGAGGCCATGTCGTCTTTCCTCGACAAACTGCATCTACTTGCGGTTCAAAGCGGCAACCCTGCAGCACGACGGATCATCAAAGGTCACAATGGTGAGGCCATGACACCGTCGATGAATGGGAACTTTGGGACGCAGGGCGTAACGTACGGTTTCCGGAGTCTCGCGCCAGAGAACGCCGGCGAATCCCCCTTCGCGATCGGCGCGTCTCAAAAGATGTCCAACAAGCCTCCATCGGATCTCTGCGTCAAGTGCAATCTGACCGTGGAGGAGGATTGTGTGCGGCTTGGCACGTACCAACGGTGGCATTCACATTGTGTGCAGTGTGCCACGTGTGGGAAGACGGCTGTCGTGCCAGTGGCGAAAGAGAAGGAACCGGTCTCGAATGGAGACGACGGGGCGATGACGCGCGATCAGCTACCAAAGCTTTCCACCCCTCGCAGGCCACCCGCTAACGTGTCCATATTCGTCTACGAGGTCGACTCGCGCAAGGAGACCTCTTCTTTCGGCGAAGTCCCTACGGTGATCCTGTGCACCGATCACGCCCACGCTGGGTGTCGTGGAGGTTTCCAAGCCGTTCAGCGATTGGAGCAATATGCGTTCTTATTGAACGTGGCTCTGCGACGGCTGTACCTCTTGTTAAGGAAGCAGGGCGTTGTACCACTATCTCCTGGTGAGTAATTGGTGTCTTGTGAATTGAAGCAGGTACTCAGAAGAAATTAGATACTGTGACCGGCAGCTCTGCTGCAGGGCATCAAACGCCCCCAGAAACGGATCCGTATCGCAACTCGGCCGACATAATGCGGATGAAGTCGGTCCATCTTGATCGAAAGCTTTCTGCGACCGCACGTCTGCCGAAGCGGTCGACAATCGTGGAGAGCCCCGCCGGTCGAAGCGCTCCCTCTGAAGTGCTGCACTCTCAGAAAACCCAAGACTCGACCGGTGCTTCGCATCCACAGCAGCACTCGGCACCGCATGCGCCGCAACCTCAATCTGCGCAACAGGGTCAAGTTCCCCAACAGAGGTCGCCTCAGCAGCAAAATACATCCCCTCGTTTACCAGCCGCTCTCCCCGGCCACATCTGGGTTCGATGCCGGCAGATATCAACCAACAGGGTCAAGTGTTGCGGCCCGCCTTTGCGCGTAACAACACAGAAGTGATGATTGTGGATGAAAGCGGACCAAATTCGCCTGCGGGCGGCGAGGAACAGCGTAATCCCAGGCTGGACAACGGGATCACTCTTGCAGATATCCCTCAATTGATGGAGGTTGCTCAGGCGCGGGAGGAGCAGCGGTCTCTGCCACGAGAGAACTCCATACCGTATATTGCGGAGTTGAGTGCCCTTGAGTTGGCAATAGTGAAGCATGCGGCTCTTCTTGCTCTTACGCGTTCAGCGCTCCGGGATCAATTCGATCTGGACGAGATGATAGAGCTGGTCGAGACGAAGAAGAGTGGCTTTTGGAATAAGTTGTTCAAAGCCGGTGACAAGAAGAATGTGAAGAAGAAGGGTACGTCCGACCTACTGCCGTCCTGCCTTGCTTTGCTTAATTTGGTGCAAGGCGTGTTTGGTGTTCCTCTTGAGTTCCTAGTCGAAAGAGAAGGCTCTGATTCTCTGCTGGGTGCCACCCGAGAAACGCTGAGAGTGCCCAGCTTTATCGATGACGTCATTTCCGCCATGCGGCAAATGGGTAAGCTGCCCCAGAGTGCGAAACATGGCTGTCATTCACCTGTATCCAGATATGTCCGTTGAGGGTGTCTTCAGGAAGAGTGGGAACAACCGCCGGCTGAAGCAGCTCATCGAGGCCATTGACCGTGATCCATCATCCGTGGATCTCACTACGGACAACCCAGTTCAGTTGGCGGTGTTGCTGAAGAAGTTCCTACGAGACCTTCCGGACCCTTTAATGACCTTCAAATTACATAAATTATTCATTGCGACGCAAAGTACGTTATTGGTACCAGCTTCTCAGCCACTTACTCATCCCATGAGACAGCGTTCTCTCAGGAGGGGGACAGGCAACGAATGCTACATCTAGTGTCGCTGTTGTTGCCAAAGAGCAATCGGGACACGCTGGAAGTCTTGTTCGTGTTTCTGAAGTGGGTTGCATCTTTTGCGCACATAGACGAAACCACGGGAAGCAAAATGGATCTGCGAAATCTGGCGACGGTCATCGGTCCAAATATCCTCTTTTCCCGCAAAGGTGATGCCGTACGGGACGAGAGTTTCGGGATCATCCGAGTGACAACGGCGTTGCTCGAGAACCAGGACCAGTTCTTCACTGTGCCAGAGGAGTTCTTGCCCATTCTCCAAGATCAAGAGTACTTTGCCAACTCTCTGGATCTGCCGGGAAAGGAATTTCTGAAGAAGGTGGACACATATATGAAGGTCAAGGCAGGGTCGGGCAATGGACGAACGCCGAACGCCTTGCCTCCCGCGAATTTGCCGTTCAACCCCGCGAACAACGGCAGCAACCCACGGTTCAATGGCCCCACTTCACCTGTCGTTGAGCGGCCGCCGATGGGAAGCGCGGCACCATCGGCTTCTCGCCCATATCCCGGCGCGCCCCAACAGCCTCCGGGTCCGTTTTCTCCTGGCCCACCGATGCCCCACATGATGCAGAATCCGCCACGGACACCGCAGGAGGACTGGAACGTGATTCCGCGGCCACCGATCCTGAATGGGACGCCGACGCCGGGGTCTCGGCCTACGTCTTACATCCAATCGCGGCCCAGCCACGACCCGACAACTAATTGACCAAGAGAAACAGCAAATTTGTATCCACCAGCGGTCCCCCAGCGGCACGGGATCATTGTATTCTACTATATATCTTCTCGTCGGGTTTGCGGCTCCTGCACTCTTTATTTGTCGCCGGCTGGTAGCCTTTTTTTGACTTGTGTAGTCTAGCATCATCTCAACTTTATCGGTATCATGGACGACATTCTGCGCAGTACTCAACGATACCCTACTTAGCGTAGAAATATGCACAAAGCCAAATGAAATCATGCAAAAAAAACGAAGTGAACGGCAAACATGTACTGTATCAACTTTTCCGTCTCTTCTTTTTGGGCTCGTCTCCTTCGTCTTGTTCCTCCTCTTGCTCCTCCATGTCCCCACTCCCTGCCTTCAGCCCCTTCATCTTGCGGGTCTGCAGTTTGCCCAGGTCCTGTTTAGCAACATGCACACGGCCTCTGAGGTCACCCATCTCGTCGACTTCGAGATTTTTGCGTTTCTTGCCGAGGCCCTTCTCGATGTCGGTCTTCTTGAGCTTGGGCGTGCGCAGCGCCTGCTTGAGCAGCTCCGGATCGGCGGGGGTGTGCCGGCGGAGCTTCATATCGAGCGAGGGGCCCATGGGCGTGAGCTCGACACGCGGCGTCCGGGAGCCCGACGCGAGCATGCGGGTGGTGTAGGTGCGCAGATGGATGGTGGGCAACGAGGTTGCGTCCTCGGACTCGGTTGCGGGTGCGGGTACAGAGGGCCCTAGGGAGACGCTGATAACGTATTCCAGGCCGGCGAGGCAGATGGAGTCGATGACCTCGCCGTTAAAGAGGGCGAGAAGCATGGACTTGAGCTGTATGAAGCGGGGATTCGTGTCGAAGAGGTCTGATGCAAAATGCATCAATGGTTTATGCCCCGGTGTAGATTTCGGAGTCTGACCGAAAAATAAGTACGAGACGAAGAAAACCGAACGAAAAAGAGTACTTTGAACTCAGACATGCTTGTCCAGGACTCGACGCCGACCTCGAGCATGTCAAGGACGCGGTTGTCGAACATACGGACAAAAGTAAGGCCATGGGGTCTCTTTTTTGTAGTCTGAGCTATAACAAACATTGAAGCATCGTTTTTAGCGGCCCAGAACTCAAGAGAGGCGGTGGAAGTGGAGGCAGAATCGAAGGGATGTATGTCATTTTTTTTCGAGAAAGCTATCGCATATGGCCGCTTGAGGGCCATGAGATCGCGCATGACGCCGTTGAGGAGCTCTCCAGAGTGTGTTCCGCGCACAAAGACTGTTGTGCGGGGGTCTTCCTGCTCCTTGGGAAGGCGGGCATCGAGCGCCCGCTTGGACCGAGCATTTTTCGGCTTGATGGTTCGTAGCATAAGTACTCGGGAAAACTCGGTTTATTTGGCTCACAACTCCGATGCTTGCCTCTCGCGCGTCCGTGCGCGCCCTCGCCCGCCGTTCCTTTGCCACCGTCGTCGACAACGCCGGCATAAAGGTCGCCGCTGTCGATGCCAACCAACCCACCGTGTCCATAACCGTTCTCGCAAAAGCTGGTTCAAGGTACCAGCCGAAGCCCGGGGTTGCTCATGCCCTCAAAAACTTTGCCTTCAAGGTCTGAAATGCTCCTATAGTTTCTTCAAAAACTCACTTGTTGTTGTGCAGGGCACCGAGGAGCGTTCCGCACTCGGCACAATCCGGGAGAGTGAGCTCTACGGCGGTGTTCTGTCCTCGACCCTGTCGCGAGAGCACCTCGCCCTGACCGCCGAATTCCTCAGAGGAGACGAGTCCGTATTCCTACAACGTTTTATTTGCGCTGCTAATTGTTGTCCAGGCAGTACTTTGTCAACGTGCTCGCGTCCGTAATCGCGTCGACGAAGTATACCCGCCATGAATATCAGGAGCTCGTTCTCCCTACCATTGAAAGCGAAATAAATGACCTCCTCAAAGACTCAGCATCCCATGCGGTTGAGCTCGCTCACGCTGTCGCTTTCCGTTCCGGCCTCGGCAGCTCTCTCTTCGCCTCTCCTCATCCGCACATCACCGCCGGTGATGTTGAGCAATTCGCCGCGACAGCCTTCTCTCCGGGCAACGTCGCTTTCCTCGGCACGGGCATCTCGCAGTCGACTCTCTCCTCCCTCGTTCAGTCGACTCTGCAGTTCGAGACGGAGCAGGGCGGTGCGCCAACCACTGCCCCGAGCGCGTACTTTGGCGGTGAAACCCGTTATGAAAGCCACGGCACCCCGCAGACGATCTTCGTCGGCTTCGGCGCCGCTGGCGCCCCCGCCCCGGAGCTCGCCGCCCTCGCCGCGTACCTCGACCCCAACCCGTCCGTCAAGTGGTCCCGCGGCTCGTCCCCTCTCCTCCAGACCGCGGGGACCTCCGTGCAGGCCGTCTATCTCCCGTACTCGGATGCGTCCCTCGTTGGCCTGCTCATCCAGGGCCCCACCGCCGACGCCGTCCGGGAGACCGGCAAGGCGGCCGTCGCCGCCTTCAAGGCCACCTCTGCAGTCAAAGCCGATGCGCTCAAGTCTGCCGTCGCCAAGGCCAAGTTCCGCCTGGCCACAAGCGCGGACGGACGAGCGGGTATCGTGGACGTTTTGGGATCCAAGGTGCGCCGTCTTCCTCCCTTGCAGTATGCATCCTGACGCCGCCCTGCTAGGTCCTGGCCGGTTCTTCCGAGACCTCGTTAGACGCTTCGCTATCTGCCTTGGACGGCATCACGACCGCTGGATTCAACAAGGTCGCCGCTGCGCTCACAAAAAGCAAACCCACGTTTGTCGCTATCGGCGACACGCAGGCCCTCCCGTACGCCGACGAGCTGGGTCTGTAATAGATAGAGCTGCTCTCGATAATTAACACATCAAGCATCATCATTCGTTTGATTGAGCGAATTATGGTACATAGAATGTTAGAAGATGCATGAAGGGAAGGGGGATGAAAAGGGAAAAAGGACTACGCACAAAAAATGAAAAACGCTGGAGTAGCAATCAGATTTAATTTCGTGAGTGGCGGAAAGCGCACCTGAAGCGAAGGAGGGAGTGCTAGTACTCGATCGCGTCGTCGCCGTCGGCGGGGATGACTGTCGGCTCCTCCTTTTTTTCCATCTCTTCCTCCACCTCCTTGCTTTCCGCGGTGCCCAGAGTCGCGCTGTCTTGGTCGTCCACCTCCATGTCGACGTCGGCACCGGCACTCTTGGGCTGCTGCTGCTGCTCCGTGTCCATCTCGTCCGCCTTCGCATTCTCCGCCGCGGCCTTCTCTTCCTCCGCGATGCGCTCGGTCTTTTTGCGCTGCTCCTCCTCGACGACGGCCTTGCGCAGCTCGAGGATCTCGGCGATGCCTACAGCGCGGTCCTGGAGGAAGGCAGAGTACTCCTTGTCCACGGCCTCCAAGACCTGGGTTCGTCAGCGCCGCACGGAACCGAAAAAAAGCGAAACCGACCTGTGCCTTCCGGCGCTTGATGTACGATTCCTGCGCAGGGTGAGCACGGCGGGGAGGTAGTACAGCGGTGGCGGGTGGCCGCGCGGCACGGTCGAGAGCGCCAGCGGGAGGGGCGCGGGGTCCTCGTCGGACGAGGAGGCGGGGATGATGTCGGAGGTGAGGAGGAAGTTGGCGAGGAGCGGGAGACGTATCCTGCGGAGCTTGTAGACAGAGTCTTTGAGCTGCAAATCTTCTTCTTTGCGGTTCGCATTCAGCTTGTCTTTGCGCGCCTCCTCCGCCCGCCGCACAGAGTCTGTCTCCTTCCGCAGCTTGTTCTGCAGCCGCTGGTCGATAAGCTGCCGTTTCTTCGCCTACTAAGGCGTCAGAGAGATACATGTATGTTGTAAGAACCCACCGCCTCGCTCGCATTGCGCTCCTTGTCTTCAATCTTCGCCTTGTTCAGCGTGCCGAGCAGCAGGCCCACCATGCCGCCGCGCTTGCGTTTTGCGTGTCCGACAGGTCCAGTCGGGGCCGTTTCTTGTTTTGCGCCGCCATCGCGGCGGGCTCCGTCGGGGGCGCAGCGGCGGCTGCACTTGCTCCTCCACTGGCGCACTGCGGTTCTGTCAGCCCGACAAACCAGACACAGACATTCGTACGCACTCCTCCGTTGACATCTCAGTGGAAAAGACGATTTCCTTTTTGGGACTCTACAACATCGCTCGCCGTGCTACGCTCCTATCCCCCTCAAAAAATTTTTGCTACATGGATCATCCTGCTTTTGCGCACACGAGGCGTCAGGGGCTCTGGGACCTTGCAATCCACAGGCGTTGGCGGAGCGAGAGTCGAGACGGTCGACCGTGCAACAGGACCAGTGCCCGGATCCATGTCCACGTCTCCGCTGCCGTCGAATCGCACCTTTCTGCATGAAATTCAGCGGTGAACAGATGAGCACAGGCGGGGATCTCACACGCAAACGACGCCTCCTTCAGCGTCCTTGATGATCTCCACGGGGTAGATACCTGCGGCGGAGAAATTAGGCCCGGTCGCAGCACAGAAGCGGCGCTACAGACCGTCTCCGGCTCCGGAGAGCACCTCGAAGTGTCCCGCAGATTTCGGGATGCCCTTTCACGGAAACTTCAGCACCCAGTCGAGAGCGACCAACTGCCAACCAGACTCGCATGTGCCATCTTGTCCCGGAACTCCAGACACCCGTTTTCAGGGATGGTGTAGTCCCCGACCTTGACTGTCGCGCACCCCCGTCAGCAGGAGAGAAAAGATCAAACAACCGCGAACTCAGTGAGGAGCATTCGCAGCCCGCTGTCCACCGGACGTCGTCCGGCCTGTACCCCGGCGGGATGGAAAACCCATAGTCCTTGCGGGCGACGATGAGGATCCCCGGCCGCGTCTCCACGCCCGAATCAGCGTACATCCACGCGCATCACCTCGATTCCACTTAGCTCACATCGTCCGCCGTGATCTGGTCCCTCATCGCGAGAAACAAGTCCCACACTTGGCCTCGTGCTTGGACGCCGAGATCCACGACGCTGCGGTAGAAGCCTGTCGCTCTCAGGCTCAGCGTGCGTTTCGTACGGGGGATATCAAACCATAGCTGTCCCTAGGACGAGGCGCCTCCTCTGGATCCTCGTAATAGCTCCACTCGCGGTCGTGCGCGTGGTGGTGGTACACCCCTCGCGCACTCGTCAGCGCTGGCGTTATATTACGAAGGGAGAGGTTTACCGGGCCGCAGGCAGGTCGGCGCCATGATGAGCGTGTGCGCATCGACGCTGACGTACCCTCCTGGTGCGGGCCTATTAAATATTTCGCGTCAGCTGTGTTTCCGCCCCTGCTGCGACACAAACCGTCGTTGATGACGCCGTGCTGCATAAAGGCTGTGAAGCACGTCGAACTGGTACACGCTACGCACAAACTGAAACTCGGGGCGTCCAGGCAGGCGGTCATACACCGCGCAGTTCTCGGAGGTGTATTTGCGCATCCAGTCGGCGTAGGAGACCGTCGGGTAGGTCGTCCAGCCGAGGAAGGGTCTGATGTTCGGCAGGCGGGTCAGTTCTTATATATGTTGACGTGAGGATTTCGACTGGCGAGAGGATGGAGAACCTGCCCAGGTCATGCGAGGGGGGTGGTACAGAGCCTCTGCGCCAGGGAGCGGGAGTTGGAAGTTCATTGGGGAAGACGCGTTGCATTGAGTAAAACGGTGCTAGATAGGGGACTACTACTAATTGCCGGATTGGGCGTTTTTGTTTACCACAGCGTGCGCAATTGTGTGTACATGCTGAGCGCTGGGCCCCGACCTGAGTCGCGGGCGGGTCGGACTTGGGCTGAGGCCTAGGTCGGGGTGTAGTAGTAAGATTTTCTATCACTTAGTAGTAAAGATTTTGGGAGTTGCGATGTCGGCAAGAAGGATCGGGTCTCATTCACTGCAGTCGTCTGAAGGCTATGAGATGTTATGGAAGTCGGTGGTGAGGCAGGGGGAGTTGACAGTTTGTATTGTGTGGGCCCATACATAGGGGACTAATTGTGCCTTTTTGTTTACCACAGCAGCGCAATTGTGTGTTATTGTCAGGCAGTGCAGTATATAACGAGCCCGCGTTCTGCTGACATGCACTCCCATGCCTTACCCAACCGCCATCCTCAGCGAGCTCAACCTCTGTTTCGAAAGGAGGAACACCAGCAGCAGCTCCCCGGCCAGCTCGACGAGCACACTCACGCTCGAGGACGAGGAAATCCAGTCCATCTTCAGCGTCGCAAAGCTAGAACCAGCCTCACTCACCCACGCGCTGCTCCTTTCGTTCCGTCCTTCAAACGCACGCTTCCAGCAACCGCCAAAGCACAAAACCAAACTGGTTCCCCGCGCCGCTCCACCAGCAACGGCAACACGCCGCGGCGCTGGTGGGCTCGCGCGCGGCGTGGCCCGTCGACGCCATGGCGGAGCTCGCGCAGCAGTTTTGCTGTGCCGGGAGCGAGAAGAGCAGCGCGGGCGTCGCGCCGTTTGCACTGATGGTCTACCGCCAGTTCTTCGACGTGCGGGGGGAGGAGACGGCGCAGTCGTTCGTGTGGCATCTGCGCGAAGCGGTGGTGGGCGCGTTCAAGGCGTGCTGGGATCCGGTGGGCTGTGTTTCTGTGTGCATGTAAGTCAGCTAACCGATGTGTGTAGGATTCCCCTGGTGCGATCACGTACTACAACGCGCCGTCGTTCAACTACGTCGCGTCCGCGATTGCGCAGGCGACGTTCATCGGACAGCTGTTCACGGTGGACCTGATCTCGCGCCCGCACGCGGCCACCTGCACACTGGTGTTGCTCAAGGGCCTGTGCTCGTACGAGCACATCGAAGCGCTGCGGGCGCTCTTGACGGCGGCGGGCCCGTCGTTGTGGCACGGCTGCGTGAGCCTGGGCTGGGGAATATCGAGATCCACAAGTTCGTGGCTGCGTTTTTGGACGCGGCGGCGCCCCTGCGCTCCAATATGAGCGTGCTGGGCCGCTCATTGAAGCCGAATGAGATGGGGGACATTATCAAGGAGGTGGAGGCGCTGTTGAGTGGGTGGGTGGTGTAAAATAAATGTAGTAATCTTATAAGATGGGTATCAGCAGGAATGGAGATTTTTGATGGCCAAAAAGTTGGCTGGAGCGATGGAGCGGCCAGTGCCGATGCCTTTGCTGCTCGAGGCATTCCCTGCGCCGCCGACGTTTCTGCCGTCCCCGACCCCGTTGTCCGCGACATTTCCTTCAAATCCACCCACATTCCCACCAATCCACCCCCTTCCAAGCCTCCAGTAGGTCCTTTACCGCCAGTGCCAGGTCCAAGCAGAATATCGACACCGACACCCTCCTCTTTCTCGCCTCTCGCCGCTCTTCAAAGCTGTCAAAACGCGACTCTTTTGCGAGCACATACAGCGACTCGGCCTCCCCCCGTTCCTCTCCCCGTACCCCCTCCTCCGCAGCACAGAGCTTACATCGTCCTATTGACGAGCTCGAAGAACTCCCAGACAATCTCCTCCATGGCCCACCTTTGCGTCTCGACGACGACGACGACGACGCAGACGTCCCAAGGGTCATGCCTTCTGCTTCTACTCGCCCCGCCAGAACACCTACGCGCGCCTCACAGAGGGAGAGTATTTCTCTTAGCACAGTCGCCATGCCTACCCCGGACGACGACGGCCCAGATTTTGATGCCCTACCACACGATCCACGGGCCCCGTCCCCCGACATCGCTGCTATCCTCTCTAAAACCCGAGACCCCGTCTGTCCAGTCTTTCATCCTCGCGTCAAAGCGTGTCTGCCCACGAAGAACCTTGGAAGAAGACTTCATTGACGATTACGGCAAGCCGCGTGCTAGCGTCTTCTCCGTCGCTTCCAAGTCGTATCCATTCGGTTACGAAAGCCCCAGTCTCGAGGGTCCGCAAATCGTCTGGGGCGAGGAGGAAGAGTCCGACTCCGACCTCGATCTCCATACCTCCCTTCCGTGCGTGTGCGACTTTTCCTATTGTTAATCTCGCTCCAACATCTTTTCTTCTAGCCAAGTCATGGTCCATCACGGCTTTCTTTCCCCACGATCAAAGCTCATCAACTCCGCTGCCTCCGCGTCCCTCGCACCGTCCCCCGTTTCCCCGGCCCCCACGCGTGATACCCGCGACACCACCAAGCGTCGCGTGCGCCATCGCGACGGCAAGATGCTTGCCGGCGGCATCGGCCTCACCACCGGGCTCGGCTGGAGCGACTCCGAGGACGAGGACGCGCCCAGCGCGCTCACCCACCGCATCTCGACCCTCAACCTCAACCGCTCCTCCCTCGGCCTATCCCGCTCCACGAGCTCGATGAGTCTCGGCCGGCCGAGCCGCGCCTCCAGTCTCTCCCACGCAACGACGGCCTTCTCGCGCCCCGCGTCCCAGATGCGCCGCACGCAGAGCGAGTACGACGTCGCAGAATCGGAGGTGGACGAGTTCGGCGCGTGGCACGGCAGCGCACCGCCAACGAGCTGGGCAGCGCGCCGCAGCGAGCCGCGGCTCTCACGCGTGCCGAGCCGGGCGCGCGTGGGCTCCATACACACAGATGATTCGGCGCACACGACGACCTCGGGGTCGACACAGCTGAGTCTGCCGCTCATGCGCAGCCGGTCGCGCGTCCTGCGGGTGATGATGGCGGACAAGGAAAAGCCGCTGCCGCGCACGCCGGGGGGGAGCATTCGCCGGACGACGAGCGCCGCGAGCGTGGCTGGCGGCCGGCAGCGCGCGGTGACGGGCGTGAACCCGATGACGGTCCCGCACGAGAACGACTTGGCCATGAAGAGCACGCCGCAGCTGGTCCACGCTTCGTCGCCGTCGCCGGCGTCGACGAAACCCCAGATGCGGCCCCTGCGCCTGCCCTCGCGCCTCGCCGGCGACCGCGCCCCCGTACCTGTGCCCGTGCCCGTGCCCGGCACGGGTCTGACGGCGAGCACCACCAACTCGTCCATCGCGTCGTCCAGCTCGTCCGCGTCCGTTTCCGGCCTGTCCGTGTCCACCTCCGCGACGTCCGTGTCCCTCCTCTCGCCCTCCCCGTCGTCCCCGCGGCGTCGGCGTCGGCGGCGCTACGCACGCCGTCGTCGTACGCGCGGGCCCCGTTGACGCCGACGACGCCGACGACGCCGTTATATGAGCAACCGCAAAGCGGGATCGCGCGCCCGCGCCCGCGGACGGGGACGGGGATGATATACCGGACGTCGAGCAGCGCGGCCGGCACGAGCCTGCTCCCTGCCGCGCGGCGGACGGTGCCCGCCAAGGCCGTGGCGCTGTAGGCTGGCCGGCGCGGTCCTCCTACCCTCGATTTCCGTTACTGCTGCTGAATCCACTACCTGCCCCTTCGTTCGTCTACCCTGTGTGCTTTACCCGCCCCCTGGAACCGGCATCTACATCATTTCATTTCAACACCACCGCGGATTGCATTATTATCACCCTGGAACATCCATCCCTCCATTCACTCATCCATTCATTCGTTTCGCCCATCCTCTGTTCGAACTTTTAATCCTGCCGACGACGCCTGCTGCTGAGTGCTTAACCCACGACGACGATCGGCTGACGCCTCCACGTTCGCTGTACATTTACAATTACATTGCATTTTTTTTGATGATACACAACCCAACCCATACCATCCGGGCGCCCCGGGATACATGTACATTAGCTTTAGCTGGGTGTTAGGCCGGGTCCTTAGATTTCCTATGTGCGGATCTGCGTGTTACTTCAAAGTGTCTGTCAGTGATTAAGAACTCATGGTTCGGTGTCGTGGTGACTGAAATGAGCGAGCTTGCTGCTCAACTCGGGCGAGGAGGCCGTGGGTTCGGCGAGGAAGCGGCCGACAAAGACAACGATTTGCGTGTAGAACAAGTTCGAAAGCATGTTACAAAGCGTATTAACCAACTAATACCACTGTCCGGGCGCCCGGAATCCCTGTACATTAGCTGGCTATTGGCCGGGTCCTTAGATTTCCTACTTATACGCGGAGCTGCGTGTTACAAAGTGTCTGTCAGCGATATTGAAAAAGTCATGGTCGGCGTCGTGGTGACCGAGATGAGCGAGCTTGTTGCTCAGCCTGTGGATCAACTTGGGCTTCGTCTCGGGCTCCCGCTGATCTTCATCCTCATCCGAACTGCTTTCCGCCTGCCCGGCGTCGTGGTGACTCAAATGAGCGATCTTGTTGCTCAGCCTGTGGATCAACTTGGGCTTCGTCCCGGTCTCCGCCTGCTCATTATCCTCATCCGAGCTGCTATCCGCCTGCCCGGCTTCGTACGCGAAACCCTCCTCGTCCGCTCCTCCGTGGCGTCCAGCACCTGCATCACGTCCGCGATGCTCCGCTCACGCGCAGCGAGCGGCTTATGATACCCACTCAGCCCCGCCACAGCCGCGCCGTAAGCTCCAACGTCCCAGCCGCTCGCACCCCCACCTTCCTCATCCGGCGGCCGCGCATTCGCGCGCGCCCGCTCCAGCGCCCCGTGCTCGTTCCGCCACACGGGCAGCGCAAGCGTGCGCTCCTCGCGGTCCGCGACGTCCGTGAGCCACAGCGTGCAGAACGCCAGCGGGCGCCCCCCGCACGACGCGCGCGCGGTGCTTGAACTCGACAACGAGGCACTCGCCCGCGCGGCGGTGCACCGCCAGCCGCACGGGCTGCTCCTTCTTGTGCCGCCACCCGCCGCCGCCGTGTGCATGGAGCTTGCCTTTCCCACTCTGGGTGCACAGGACGAGGCGGCAGGATTTGAGTTCGTCGGGGAGCTTATCGTGCGCCCCCGGCCTTCGCGCGCGTGCGGCTGGATGTCGAGCGTGCCGACGTCCCAGCCGACGAGCGCGCGCGGGAGCGTTGCTTGGTCGAGCTGAACGCTCCGGAAGACCAGAGACACCTTGATGCGCCCGTAGCCGATTCCGCTACGAGCGGAATTCGTCGGATATTGAGAACGCGTCTTGAACAGCGTCTGCAGCGGAAAGAGCACTGCGCCGATCAGCGGTCGTCGTCGTGCATGCGCGAGTCGCGAACGGCGATGATCAGAGAAGCGGTGCGCCAGTCTTGTGATGAAGCGCTCTCGTGCTCGAAGAAAACTACTGGCCGCGTCAGGTTTCTGGTAAAGAAACTGAGGGGTGAATACGAAAGGCTTACTGCTCCTCATCGTGGGCGGGTAGTATAGACACGCTGGTGGTTCAGAATGATAGTGCAGTAGGCACTGGCAAGTCGTCATCTTCGTCGTGCAGGATATTTCCAACAATACTACTGCGCGTCCTCTGTGTACCACCAACCCAGTGATCTGCTCGATCCGAATAGAAAGAATCCCCGACGGCCACTCCGTCGATGGGGGCTGGCCCGCAATGACTTCCTCACTTCGGTCTGCGAAATCTGCTTTCTTCTGCCTCTCGAATATCTTGCTCGTCGTGCCGCACCGAGTCGGCCTCTCAACCTGCGCTCCGTCTCATGCTCGACTTTGCGCTTGAATTCTTCGATGTCTTCCAGATGGTGCTCGATGGTTGTCTTGGTAAGTAACCACATTCCCATTCCAGTGCCCAGGCCACTTGCTCCCGTTGTTGTCTGTGAGACGATCGGTGCGAGACGACATGCGATTCAGAGTGTGGGGACCCTGCATGAGATCATGTAAATGTAGGTCGACGGTTCCCAGAAGATCGTTTGATGTCCCCCAGTCTGAGAACACTTCAGAAGAAGTTGTGGAGAGGGCGGTGAAATGTACTCGCACCTAGGTCGCGCAGCTGGACCCGCAGCAATTTTTGGCGTTCATTTCGGACGGACGCCAGGAGCACTGCCGCTTCTTCCCAGTAAGGTTTCCTTCGTTTTCAATCACACTGTGATTTCGATAATGAGAAAAGCCTTTTTGAGAAGAAAAACCTGAGAGGAGACGCGCCGGCTAGACCATACCGGCTTCCCCCATTTTCCCCAACCGATGGTGACAAATGGATCCCCTCGCCTTTGAGCTTTCGACTGCCAGAAGTTTTGGGCATCGCCGTCCTTGAAGCCCTGTGCACTTTTCACGACGACAGACGACACCAAGCGTTTCAGTGTCCATCTGGTCTCGCTTGCCCAGCATAGTCTTCAGGTTTAGATTGAGGCTACGCGGCGCAACATATGCCCCGACCGCTGCATCAATCGCTTTTCGAATCAACCAGAGAGACCGGGTATATATGACATTCAAAAGCCCTTGGCCAAGGGCGTGCACTTGAATGCTACTTCAGGCTGTCCGAGGAACGACAAGGACACGGCAGAGAAGAAGGTGGGTCCGGCATGAGCTGTATGCGCATCCTGGTTGTTGCCATATGCCCGTAAGCTCAACCACACGGGAATCACGATGCCCCGGCAATCCAGAACTGCATGAGAAGATGTAGATAAGTCCGATCTTTGTGACCTTCCGTATGCGGCGAGGCACGGTAGCCACAGAGACTTCCAAGTCGACATAGTCGTTTGCTTGTTTGGTGCTGAATCAGAGTCTGGCGGAGAACGGATCTTGGTGATTCGGAGTGCCTCCGAGCCTTGTCCAATGTCTGATACATGAACTCCATGAATGAGTTTAGGCAGTGTCGCCTGCATGTGCATCAGAGACGCCCTTGGATTGCCAACAAAGGAATGACCTGTAGTGCGTCCTCTAGCATGTCGCCGACCGACGTCAGCAGAGCAGGGTTGACGATCGGCCATAAAGAATGAAGAACAGCGTTAAGCCACAGGGCAGTTTCGGGCGTATCCGACTGCAGACAGTTCTAATTCGGAAGTCGCAGTTCTGGAAACAAATACCTTGCTGTCACCTCTTTACTCGTATCCGCGGCTTGGGAGGATTCCAGTAACGAAGCACGCAGGCGGCTGCGACCAAGCCCAAAGCACAGCAGGCGGCCGTGATGGAAGACATGAGTTTGGCAAGCAAGGCAGAGAGCAGCGCCCAGAGAAAGCTGAAAGGGCTGCTATGAGGGCTGTATGCATTTTGGTGCTGCGAATGTCATCAACAACGAGCCAGCGCTCAAATTCGTCAGCACAGTCGTGGTCGTGGAGCATTATTGTGGAGGTGCTGGCAGGTTGGTCGGACGAGCGTCCATAAGGGAAGCCATTTGGCAGCGGCGTTCATTGAATGACTCCTACGTACGCCGAGTATCAGCGCCCGTTCCGCACCTGTCGAGGCCTGTCGAGTAGCGATGGCGGGAATTACTGTCGGCGGCAATCACTGCCGGCGGAGTAATCCGGACTAGCTGTCATTCGGCCCGCCGAGTTTCCCCGGGCCGCTGTTCAAACGTTCACTATTGACCGTCCGTGACGATCTACATTCAAAGGCGGGCAGGCTCTCCAGGGCTGAATTCTCGGCGCATTCAGGCATTTCATCAGTCAACGGCCTCGTCATGCGCTCGGTGTCTTTCAGCTGGCGCAGGCTTGGCTCCTGGCACTGGTCTCGACCCTGTCAAAAATTTCTTGTCTACTCTGCGCTTTGAACCACATTCCATACAGCGCTTTCCTTGGAGTCGGCTGGAACTCGGACGTTGTACGCAAAGAATTCAATGCAGCAGTCTGGAAATCTCCATACAGCCAATCTAATTGTCGACTCCGCACTTGTTCTATTGCTGCCGCCGCGAGTTAAATCCTACTGCAAAGATTGACTCTGACAAAGTGACGATTGTAGGTTTCATTTTTCTTCCGACTTTGGCTTCATATCTCATTCTCAAAGCCAAAAAGGGGGGGGCCTTGGGCAACGCATAGGTTAACAATCTCAGAAATCAGGGTCTGACGACATGACAGTGGCTAGCTACCGGACTATCTCCTGTGACGGAAACTGCTGGTTTGCGTTCTTTGCTTGCTCTGACTATTGACATGGTGCGCCGGCGGCCTCTGGCATCATTCATGGAGACTTCTGGACTCCGACCAGTATGCCGCACCTCCATCACCAGATCGCTTCTGCTCGTCTCTTTTGACATGATATCTTTTTCGATGTACCTGTTGATTTCAAGAATCGCCCGCGGCACCTTTTTTAATCTTGACAACCACCAAGTTGCTCACGAGTCGCTTGGTTCTTTCTCTTCGCGAAGAGCGACTGTCGCGTAGACCTCCAGACATAGGCGCGTCTTGCAGGCAGACAACCTCTTCCACCGTGTCTTCCCCTCCAGCCAAGACGACGATCACCACTTTGCTTCGCAAGCGGCTCCGTATACGAGCGGGTCAGTTTGACGGTATTGTACGGACTGCAGCCCTGCTTTCATCAGCCTGTTGACTTGCTCGTAGCTAGAACTCTGTCGGTGGATTTTCAGTTTCCGGGTTTTTCATCTCGAGATCACCTCCAGCGCCGTTTGGATACTTCGCTCCGCAGTGGTGTACGGAGTTTGTGGCGTTCGTGTATGAGTTGATTTCTTTGGAAAATATCCAATTCAATCTTCCCGATATTCTCGTTAACCCGACGTCGTAAGTCTTCAGACGTTCAGTTCAGAGATATGTGATTCAAGCTGTGTTTCGCTAGATACACATTACAAAAGGACCGACAGCGATCATTACACCTTTGAACTATAACTTCTACTTCGCGGCCAGCTCCGGCCGTTCAAATTTCTCAAGTATAGCACTTCTTCTATTCACCTCACGAGGTTCTACCGTGCCGCTGCCATGTCATGCGCCCTCTGTCTTGTCATCGTCTTGCGCCATTCTACTGGTGTCTATCTGGGACTGTGCAAAGCTCAGTGCTTCTGGCTTAGAAATTACTCTTCCACGGATTGCTCTCTTTGATTTCGGTCGTAATTCGGAGGCGGAAGACCA